>CM026566.1:20647429-20705478 GCA_015143295.1 Tetracentron sinense
TTCACATTCTTTGGAAAATGGAATATGGCTAGCAGTTCTCTTATATATGTAATAACCTACGGCATAAAGAGACCCCGTACTATGCACGGTACTCATTTAAGATATCTAAAATTAATATATGCTTTCATAACATTATTTCAATATTAATAATTATTTTAATAATATTATTTTTATTTGATAAACTTATAATTTTTTGTTGTTGGTATTCATTAACATGATTTTATCAATATAAGTTAGTTATGTAAATTAATAATATTTAATAAAAAATCATAACTTCTTTAATATTAAACTTAAATTAATACACCCAAGAGTCGGTGGTAAGAGAGAACTCTATAATAGTGGAGATAGAGAGGTCTCTAGGATTAGATAGTGGATCCCAAACCTACAAGAATAGGAGAGAAGAGAGGACTCTACAATAGTAGAGATAGAGAGGGCTCTAGGATGAGATAGTGGGTCTCAAACCTGAAGGATGGAGATTAAAGAGAAAATCTATATGTTATCTCTAAAATAGAAGTTATAAGAATTGAGAGATTGAGGTTTGGAGAGTAGAGAGAGAGAGAGAAGTCTTATTTCTTTATATTATAGTATAGATATGTAATATATTATGAAAGGTTAGTTATAAATACAAATATATAAGTATAGATAAGCTTATTAGTATTATTAAAGAGTTGGTCTAGGGGTACTCCCTATTCTTACTCCCTCAATTTACTCTCTATCTAAGCCATTCGTTAAAAAAGATCAAGGGCTCTAAAGCTTGATGAGATGACTCTAATTCCATTATTATCCAGTCTCCATGGTAATAACGGTGTGATGGTTGGTGGCTTTGGACTTTTAGTGATGGGGAAGCAATCTTCTCCTAAGATGCTATATGAGAAAGAATAGAGGGTTGGGCATGCCTTTTAATTAGAGGAAAGTGCTAATGGTGTTATTTTCTAAACAAAGGGATGGGAATTTACGGTCCCGTATCTTTACAGTCAATCAACTATAAGCACAATATCAAGATCAGTGATGGGTCACACTTTGGAGCTATCAATTCATGTACCAAATAAGAAGACACAACATAACTAATACAATAGACAGATAGACAGATGGTGTATCCAATTCAAAATAAGTTGCACTCATATAACAACGAAACCACTTCTATGCAATCCAATATGCAATCCAGTATAAGTTGCACTCATATAAGAACAAAACTACTTCTACGCAATCTTGTATAAGTACACTTCAAAATCGTGAATAGTGTGTGTGGCTTTAACACTGTCACTGCATATAAGAACGAAACCAGTGACGACAGTTAAAGCTTGTGGCTTTAACAGTATAATTTGACTTCAATACTTCTTCGAAATTCTCCTTGTAACCCGACCCATATCAGGCCTCTTATCCGGATCCACTTCTACGCAATCCAGTGCTACTCGGATCATTTTCCCCAACACTTCCACCAGAAAAGAATCCTTCAATCCCTCCCAGTCCGCCATTCTCACCGTCACCGTCACCGTCACCCTCGATCTCCACTCTCGTTGTTTCAATTACGAACACTCATATGTAATCGCCACTCGCCCTATCAATTTGGTACTTCAGAGGCTCTTCTCCTGATAACATTGAATAAAGTTTTGTTTTATATAAAGGGTATTTTGGAAATTTTGGAAAAATTAGGCAACGCTTCCCTCTCGCATTATAGTAGTAAAGATGATTGCTGAGATTGCTCCTTGATTTCCACTATCATTTTATAGCAAGATATTTCAACTCTGAATAATATGGACCAATGCACCAATTTGACTTTGGACATCTTGCCTCTGTCTTCTATAATTTTCCGTTCTTCTCCAAAGTTAAAGTTTTTACATTTTTATCACACGATTGAAACTTCTCATGTGTTCCCTCGATTGTATTTTCGGAGATTTGTAGCCGTGTGCAATTCATTTCTTAGACACCTTGGGAAGGTATCCTTAATATCAAGTCATTTTCTTGGAAATTCTTGACTCCATGTTCTTATGGTTAGTTCCGAGTTATAACAGTACAGAAGTGAGGGGAATGAGTTCTATTGCAAAAATAAGTCATTGCTATACAAACAAGTTTAATATTACAACATGTATGTACATCAAGGGCTAACTGTATGTTTGCATATATTTAGATATTGATTTGATGAATTGATTGCTCATATGCAAGAGGAGACTGTTTGATATGTTATTTGTATACACTGTGGTATTAATGAAAGAAGAGGAATACCTTAAGAATCTAATGGTTTCAAAATAATTCAAACCAAGAAAGTATATAAGGAATGCAACTTTAGTAACAGAACAAATAAGGTGGAGATGGTTGTTAAGAAAAATAATGATAAAAAAAAAAAGTGTTTTTTTTAGCATGGGAAGTTTAGAGACAGACATAAAATCGTCGCTAAAAAATGTTTTTAGCAACAGAAGTTAAACTTTCAAGATATTTATCACTAATTAACAGTTCAATAATTTATTTTACTAAAGTCATATATATTTGGCAGCAAACGGTTGTCTGTCGCTAATGATGTGACCTCACATCCCTAATTCTCTGAAATATTATCTTCCCTGCAAAAGTTCTTTCCTGTTGCTTTTTCGGTGGATTTCATTCCCTCTGTTGCCAGTTCTTGCTCCGACCTTCTACCGTTGTGGTGACAGCCATTCCAGCTCCGATCTACTCCCTTATTCTTACGTTTAAGATAGTAACTGATGTTACCGTGCGTCTGCCGAATGTCTTTTACTGGAATGTTATGAACAAGGACCTTCGCTTTATATGAGAAATTTTTATCCACTAAACAGATTCCGGATATACAAATTTGTTTCCTCAAAGCCTCTAGGGCAACTATTAGAAACTCCATTGGACGCTGAACCAATTGGCATGGAATCTACCGATAAGCCAAACAAGGATTTAAACTCAATTTTCAATATAACAACAATAATCACACACGTTTAGTTTAAATAAACTTAGCGAGATTCAACGTTTTAATTCCCCAATTTATGTTCTTTATGACAAGAGATTTTACCGAAGATTACATGCTTATGTTAGGTGTCTCATCAATATATTTAGATTTTTTAAATCTCAACCTCATCAATATACTTAGATTTTTTAAATCTCAAGGAACTTTCTATTTTATGTATACACTTTAGTATCTACATTAATGTCCTTACCAAAAAAAATATCAATATTAATATTTTATCATCAATAGATAAGATTTTCAAATCTGAAAAATAATAACATTGAAAATCTTTACTACTGGAGATATTTTTACCAAGGATTATAGACTGCGTCCATCAATATACTCAAAATTTCAAATTTCAAAATATTTATTTTTTAAATGAAATGAATATGTTGATTGTAAGCCTATCCCGATAATAAGTTTGGGGAGTTCATGTTTACCGGTGTCAATGGGACGCACTGACCTAGTAGCTCAGCCTGACATGGACGATCCGCTCTATAAGCCCATAGGGCTTTGACTGGGCTAAAAAATGAAGCCCACATTTCTTAGGGTTGTGTTAGCTAGGGCTAGGTTTCTTGAAGCATGAGCCCAGCCTAGCCCAGCCTAGCCCGAAGCTCTTATTAATATGTAATACATATTATTTAGGGTAAATTATACTCACCTCCCCTGGGGTTTGGTGAAATTTCAGAAACCTCACCTCTAGTTTCTGAAATTACACTACCCTCTCCTGTCAGACTCTTGATATTAACACGAAAGTTACCCTTTTCTCATTTTACCCCTATTACTTGATTGAGGAAACATGTCTGTTTGAAAAACATAAACTCCCAAGCCGTCACGTGTCCCTTTTAATACCCACTAACTATGATTAAGATTTACTCACCCCTAGGATTTATCCATCTAATCTTAGTTTTAATGAAAACCTAACCTTAGGCTGATTATGCTTAACCGCAATTAAAGAGAGCTTTACAAGCCGCCATGTTTCCCTTTTAACACCCATTAACTATGGTTAAGATTCACTCATCCATAAGATTCATTAATCTAACCTTGATTATAAGAAAATAAACAAAAAAAACAATTTTTAGTGGCAAACTTTTAGCGGCAGCCACATAAAGTTGCCACTAAAAGGTACATATAACAGCGGCCATATGTGGCTGACCCTATAAAACCATGCAACGTGAAAATGCATCTGAAGAATATCATACAGAGGTGGCCTTTTGTGGCCGGCGATACAATAAAACCATGCAACGTGAAAATGCGTCTGAAGAATATCATACAAAGGCGGCCTTTTGTGGCCGTTGATACAATTTTCAATCAACCCAGGAAACGCTGATCTTTAGTGGCGGCCACTAAATATCACAAAACCCTCTAAAATTTTCTCTCGCGCGCGGTTGTCTACGACAAACGCTATTCTGTTCCCTCCTCTCTCTCTCTCTCCTCATTCTAGGGTTCTACTTCCCTTCTTTGGCCACATCGAGTTCTCTGATTGGTCTTCTCCGGCAACGATCTAGCAATCCTTTCTCTGCGTTCTACGGCAACGATCGGCCATCTATCGTTATCGCATTGAAAGGGGTTGAAATTGATTTGAGCTCTCAACGATGGACATCTAGGGTTTTTTCTCTTCTTTTTTCAACGAGCTCTCAAGGTGAGAATTGTTCCCTTCTTCTTTCAGCGATCATGATCACCAATTTTTGTTTTTATCTCTTGGTAGAAATGCTTGGATTTTGGATGTTGAGATCTGTTTATTGGATTTAGTGTGATCGGGTGTTTGAATGGGAATTTGAAGTTATTTTATTCTATTTTGTGTGAGACTATTTTCTGGTTCGAATATGATAGAATTGGGTGTTTGATTCTAGCTAATGTTCACGATTTTATTTTTCTGAGTAATTTTCTGTTATAGATTTAGGATTTTCTTTCATTGTTGGGTCTGTTTTTCTTAGTGATACTTGAGAACGAGAAAGCATCAAACCAGGTTACTTGTATTTTCAACAGAGGTGCTGTCCTTTTTTCTACTGTTATGGTTTAACAATATTTTGTTCAGACCGAATCGTCGCGCGCTCTTTCGCCCCTTTTAAGTCCTTGATTCGTTACCATTATTCATTTTCGAATTCTAGTTTTCTTCACGGAAAGCTCAAATCCAACTTGAACTGGCGATCCATGGCCTCTGAGCCCGAGAAATATTCTTTTGCGTGATGCCAGATTCTATGGACAAAGTTGCCACCCGGTGATTTCTCTATCACCTTTTGTGATTCTGTTTTTGTGTGCTTCTGTATTGAGTGATACGGTTTTTTTCGTCTCATGTTACTTTGATATTTGTTTAATCTGATCTTTTGTTTAGCATTTTTTTTTTATGATTTCTTGAGCTATGGATTCTTTTTTTCTTCATTTTAGAACTTATTATCCGAAACATGTTGTTTGATTGATGGTTTATGAATAATGTGGACTTCAATTAGAGTATTAAACCATTTGGATAATCTCCTTGATATAGAGGGTGAGACTGTGAGGGTATTGGATAGCATGGCCTTTGCAAATAGAGAACTGCAGGATGATAAAGGTAGAGGAATGTTAGAAGTAGATTATTGCTTGTACTTTGATGCTCACCATTGAACTTTGTGTTTGTTTTGCAATTTTTTAAAAATAATTACATTTGACTGAACAAAGGAAAAAGGAAAAAGAAAAGAGAAGAAAAAATTGATGTCCTTCGATGCTCACCATTGAACTGGGTGTTTGTTTCTGCAAAAGTCCATGTTTTTTGTGTTGGCTTATTCTAGTGTCAAAACAAGTAAGTCTAGGTGTGTGTCTTGTGTCATTGCCTTAAAGCATCCACGACAAGTGAAGTTGAAGACTCGGTTGATCATTTCCTTCATAGGTTGGTAAGTGACCTAGATACCATGCTACCAGAGGTGGGAATTGACTTAGAGTAAACCTCACATGATGCCTTAGGTGCTAAGTGTCCTAGACTAATCATACAAACCATAGGTGATGAGATAAATAGTGCAAAACAAGTTCAAAATTCTAAAATTTCTCAAAAAAAAAACCAAGGTTGCTTGTAGGTGTCATATCTCCCAAACCGTAGATCGGATTTTGCTCTATAATATATCAAATCGACCGTGTCGAAAAGATCTACAACTTTCATGAAGGGTACAAGAGCCAAAAATGAAGTTTGAAAATCAGGTTTTAACCTCAAGTTCGACCCTGACCATTGAGGGTCGACCCTGATATGGGAAGGCATTTGTATGGTGCAAAATGGCAGAGAGTGCAAAAATTGAGGGTCGACCCTAGAGGACGTTTGGGTCGACTGAAGTACCAAGTTGGGTCGACCCAAATGACTTCCAGGATCGACCCTGATATGGGTTTTGCATTGAATACGTTTTTAGCAACTCAAGGTCGACCCAAGTAACTCCCAGGGTCGACCTTGATATGGAAAAACCTTCTAAACTGGTTTTTAGCAACTTCTAAACTTATGGTTTTGCTTCTCTATAAATTGGGACTCCCCTAATCCGTGAAAGCAACTTTTTGGGAGACTTTAGGAGTGTGTTGAGAGTATTTTGAGGTACCTCTAGAGTTCATAGAAACTCCATATTTGGTTGCTCTGCTCCCCTAATTGTTTTGTCTTTCAACCTAGAGTTTGCAAGCCTAAAGTTCCATTCTTACTTGCTTAGACTTGTCCATTGAAGGAGTCCATCTAGGTGTTGATTCCTATCAAACCATTAACCCGTTCTGGATAGAACAACTTGGCCAGAGTGTTCTGGAGCCTTTACGAAGGAGATCGATCTGAGAAGGATCGTGGTAGTGTGATTGGGTCAGTGGAATCTAAAGCAGTCATTGACGGAGAATGATAGGAAGATCATGGACTGTTTTCGAGACACAAAGAGAAGTATGAGTGATGCAGTTGATCACGAGACTTATGAGTACGTGATGACTTTTCAAGGTGTGAAGGACTAAGAACTGAAGGATCGTAGTGTCGAGTCCGAAGGAGTTAAGTTAGAGTCTTGTAAGTTCTTGTTAACTTTATCTTAGTAGATTCTCATGGCTGGACTAGGTCCCGTGGTTTTACCCGGAACGGTTTCCACATAAAAATCCTTGTGTTGTGGTTTGCTTGATTTTCTATTTCCGCACTTAAATTTTATCATCTCTTAAGTTAATAACTTAATTATTAAAATATTCAAAAGGGTAGATAGACTTTTAGGGAAACCGAACCATCCCCTTGAACTTGTGAGATTCTCAACTCAAACCCTAGATTTGAGGTTCACCAATTTTTTTTTTCAATTGGTATCAGAGCGGGTTCACTAATATTTTAGTGCGATTTCATTCTTATATTCGGTTAATATGAATCTTCAAAGAGAGGGAGGATCCATCTCTTGTCCCCCATTATTTGATGGGAATAATTATGCCTATTGGAAAGCTCGAATGAGAGCGTTTCTAAAATCATTAGATGAAAGAGTATGGTTCTCCATTGAACAAAGTTAGACCCATCCAACAAAGACCATAAATGACCAGACCATCTCTAAACCTTCTTCTGAATGTACCAATGTAGAACTTGAAAGTTGTAGATGGAATAGTAAGGGTCTAAATGCAATATTCACCGCTGTCACAGTCGAAGAATTTTGACGTATTTCTAAATGTGACACTTTGAAGGAGGCATGAGACATTCTTCTAATTACCCAAGAAGGGACTACAACTGTCAAGATCTCCAAACTTCAAATACTAATCTCTAAGTTTGAAAAGTTGATAATGAATGATGAAGAAATTTTTGACAGTTTTTATGCTAATTTGAGTGACATTGTCCATTCTAACTTCAATCTAGGGGAAAGAATTCCTGAGTCCAAAATTATTAGAAAAAATTTGAGATCTCTACCTGAGAGATTTAGATCGAAGGTTACTGCCATCGAAGAGAGCAAAAATGTTGATGCTCTCAAAATTGAAGAGTTGGTTGGGTCTCTCCAAACCTATGAGTTAAATCTGAGCTCATCCAAGAAACCAAAGTCCATTACCTTGAAATCTGTCAAAGGATTTATAGATGGTTTAGATAATGGTTCTAAGAATGAAGAAGAAGAGTTGGCTTTATTTGCAAAGAAATTCAGAAAATTTTTGAAACTTAATAAGAGATTTAATCCGAAAGGACAAAAATCTCTTGAAAAGCCGAAGTCCAAGTACTTTGAAAATAAGAAACATTTAAAAGTTTGGACAAGAAATCGCAAGGCGTTCAATGCTATGAATACCAAGGCTACGGCCATATTACCGCTGAATGCTCTAATAAGAAAAGATTTAAGGGCAAGGCAAGGGATGACAGTGAATCTGAATCTGAGGAATCAGATAGTTCTTCTTATGAGGAGATTAGGAGTTATATGGCCTTCACTGCATTCTTATCTGGGATTGAGGAATCTTCTTCAAATGCTGTGAGTAACCAACACTGTAGTGATGGTGAGGAGGATGATGAGAGTCAGAATGACTCAGATTTTGAGGGAGACCTTGAGGTAGCCTATGATGAACTATTTCAAGACTGCCTAAAGATCAACTATTTCAAGACTGCCTAAAGCTGAAAAAGGTTCAGTTTTCTATGTCCAAAAAGATCAAATCTATTGAAATTGAAAAGATGCCTTAGACCAAATGGCTTCAAGGTTGAGAGCTTGTGTCATAGCTTGAGGAAGAGAAGGCTTCCCTCCTTGCCAAGACTCAACTTTTTGAATCTAATTTGCATATTTGTCTTGATGAAAAGACAAGTCTTAAAATCAAGTTGGCTGAGCTTGAGCAAAATCAGAGGTGTGGAAATGAGAAGGGAACTCCATCCACCTCGAACACTGAGCCTGGTGTTAAAAGGCACCTTCCTGAAAACAGAAAAGATCCTTCTACTCAGAAATTCATTCCTACATGTCATAAATGTGGAGTGAAGGGTCATATTAAACTTTGATGTCCTAAACTTCGAATAATGCTCAATCATGGTTTTGAGAACCACAACAACTTTAATGAGAATCTTCAAAGGAGAGTTGAGGTCCTAGTGGAGAATTCTAGGAGTTTGTGTGAAGGTGTGATAAAAATTGCTCACAACTCTAAACAGTGGCATGGTCATGATACTCCTCATGCTAGATATAGATGAGGTACGAGGAGAACCATAATGTCTGCCATAATTCTAGGACTCAATCCTGAAAAAGGAGGAACAAGAGAAAGAGGCAAAAGGTCATACCTACCTCAACTAAAATGATTAGAGATTAAAGGGTCAATCAAACTACTAAAGCCGGTTGGGTGAGAAAGAAGACCTGAAGGGCTTCACTTAGCCCATGCCTGTCAGAGCCTATACTTGTCCAGGGTTGAACATGAGGTCGTTGCTGATTGAAAATATATCACTTTCATAGTCTCTTGGTTAAGCTAAAAATTGGACTAGCTTTATCTTGAACAGTTAGAGACTTATTCATGTGTATATATTTTACAAATTTCACATACACTCTGATTGATTTTATTGAGACATCTATTTTCCAATTTGTAGGTGTTTGACTTATCCCAATAGTGTGACCTTGGATAACCAATCTAGAATGACCATGTTATCCCCATTTTGTGTATCCTCCATGAGCAAAAAATGTTGCAATGAAAAGGGCTACTTACTGGGCTAGTGTGAAAGTCACTATTGGATGCAAACAATATGAAATGGCTACCTAGGCGGACAGTAGGTATCTATCTAGGTCACTAGAGTGAAAGCCCCTGCTTCCAATAGTCAGGACTACCTACTTGGATAGTGTGAAAGCCATCATTGCATAAAAAGATATCTTCAGATAAAGAACATCAAAAGAAATCTTTCAAAGCTTGGAGGTATTTGACCAAAAATTAAAGAAAAATATTGAGTCAAATAAAATGGAAAAATGTTCACTAAAATGTAAAAAAATCAGCATATCTGGATCTAACTAGGTTTGACTTCTAAGAATTGTGTCTCTTGGAGTCTCTTTAGTGGTTAATGTCATATCATTGGAAAGGGAGAGAAACCTTGATCTAGTATCTAGTCAAACCATCACCACACACATATTGTTTCACTTTTGAACTGTTCACTAAATGTGACTAAGTGAATTGATTATGCTTTAACATTCCGTGAGATTTAGTTAGATATGTATCCTCAGTCGGATTAACTAATCATGTTCTTCATTGGATTTGTAATTTTAAATTACTACTACTTGGAATGCTTTTGATGCATGTTTGTATGACACATGATATTTTTTTGTATTTCCTTTTTGGTTGGCATGGGCCTTTCTAGCATAGGTGCCCTGTTTTTGGTGGTGTCCTTGATCTTAGGGGGAGAAGATCAAGTTGAGTTGTTGAGGGGGAGTTTGTGCTTGAGTTGTTGAGGGCGAATTTATGCTTTATATTTCTATTTTGTTCCCCGCTCTTTAGTCCCCGTATTGTCTGTATTTGATTGGTTGTATTATGATTGCCTTAATATTTCACATGTGCTAAATTAGTATATTTCTTTGTGATATTGGCATCATGATTACCGTTGACAATTGTGTCAAAAAATGGGAGAATGTTGGGTACTATTTCTCAAGTTCAGTAAATTCCTTGCAATACATGTGGTTACTTATTTTTATATTCCACACATGTTTCACTGGGTGTTTTGTTTATGAGCATGTGCAGGTGCAAGGTTGCAGCAAACAAATTTTACTTGACAAAGATTTTACTTGACAAGAGCTTAAGTGTCTTAATTTAAGATGATTTGTCAATCGATGTTATGTAAGATTGTTGGAGTCATGTAATGTCCTAATTCACCGTTTTGATGTGTTTGGGTGAGTTTGTGTCAAGTCATGTACTTCAGTTTGGTTTTGGCATGGAATTGCTAAAGGGGGAGATTGTAAAGTCCATGTTTTTTGTGTTGGCTTATTCCGGTGTCAAAACAAGTAAGTCTAGGTGTATGCCTTGTGTCATTGCCTTCAAGCATCCACGACAAGTGAAGTTGAAGACCGTTGAAGACTCGGTTGATCAAATCGGTTGATCATTTCCTTCATAGGTTGGTAAGTGACCTAGATACCATGCTACCATAGATAAGAATTAACTTAGAGTAAACCTCACATAATGCCTTAGGTGGTAAGTGTCCTAGACCAATCATACGGATCCTAGGTGATGAGATAAGTAGTGCAAAACAAGTTCAAAATTCTGAAATTTCTCAAAAAAAAACTAAGGTTGCTTGTAGGTACCATATCTCCCAAACTGTAGACCGGACTTTGCTCTATAATATATCAAATCGACCGTATCAAAAAGATCTACAACTTTCATGAAGGGTGTGAGAGTCGAAAATGAAGTTTAAAAATCAGGTTTTAACCTCAAGGTTGACCCTGACCATTGAGGGTCGACCCTGATATGGGGAGGCATTTGTATGGTGCAAAATGGCAGAGAGCAAAAATTGAGGGTCAACCCTAGAGGACGTTTGGGTCAACCAAAGTACCAAGTTGGGTTGACCCAAATGACTTCCAGATATGGGTTTTGCATTGAATACATTTTTAACAACTTAGGGTAGACCCAAGTAACTCCCAGGGTCGACCCTGATATGGAAAAACCTTCTAAACTCGTTTTTAGCAACTTCTAAACTCATGGTAAAGTGATGAGATCAGATTGCATCAGAAGTTCAAAATCAGAAGCACAAGTACAAAGATCTAGTTGAAAGCAAAGACAAGGGTTCAGTTACAATGAAGCATTGCTTAAACAAATAACTGATCCTTCAGAGGATGAAACCGACAGAAGAAAAACTCGTAATCTTTGCAATTTCATTAGAATGGCCCAATAGAAAGGATTACATAGAGTATTTTACCAAAATCACTTTATCGGGCCAAGGGATCAAAAACTAAAACTACATTTATACAAAAGAAGGGATAAAGTCAATATTTTTTCTTTTATTTAGTTGTACTTGCAGGCTTGGTTAATTTAGGATGGAGGGAAAGATCCCATATACAATATAAGAAAACTCAAATCCACTATCTTCCATATTGTCCATTGTGGAGTTGGCTTCTCACTAATTCAATTTATGTCCAGAACAACCCCATTCACAGATTTCAATCCCCAAGAGACAAATCAATACAAACACACAAAACATCAAATTATCTGAAGACTTTTAGATCTAAATAGGGTTAAAACAAGAAAGCCAACCAACCTTTTGAGCAAATTCCTATGATTTATGCTGATTTTTCCTTTCAATGCCTCCAAGAGCTGCTTCCAAACTCTAACACTGAAATTTGAATATCAAAATTAGGGTTTTAAATCATTACAAGCATCAAAACTAAAGGATGGAAATTAAGTTTTTTTAAAAATATAAAAAATCTGAAATTCTAAAAAATGAAATGGAAAAAAAATGGAGGAAACCCTCTTCCTAGAGAGCTCTGTTCCAGGACCTGCAATAGAGGGAGAGACAGAGAGAGACAGCGAGAGAGAGAGAGCGACCACGAGAGAGAGAGAGAGAGAACGAGTGGGAGAGACAAAGTCAGACAGAGAGAGGGAGCAAAAGAGAGAGAAATAGAGAGAGAGAGCGGAAGAGAGAGAGAGAGAGAGAGAGATTGGGGCTTACCGTGGTGGCCGGAATGCAGTCGGAGGCGAGGAGAGCGGGAACCCTTTTTGGGGAAGAAGATGGGTTTTCGCAAGTTTGATAAACCCTTTTTAATATAACAATTATTAGTGACATAATTATTTCCGTCACTACTATACTAATAGTGACAGAAAATATTCCGTCACTATTAATCACTTCCGTTAGTAATATTAAATAGTGACGGAATATTTCCGTTACTATTATCTAATACTTATTAGTGACAGAAATAATTTTGTCACTACTACTCGATTTAATTGGAAAATACTTCTTACGTATCAAATAGACAGACCGGTTGTGATGGCGTATGTTTCAGTCACTATAAGGGAAGTATTAGTGATAGAAAGGTTTTTGTCACTAATATTCCGTTGCTAGTCGGTACTTTTGTTATAGTGTGAGTTTATATGAAAATCAGTTTATGAAGAGCATTAGCAAGCCATTCTAGCCAAAATCTTGAAAATGACTTCATCCATGAAGGGAATTCAACATCAAGTCAAAAGTAAGCTATTGGATCAAGATGGATCATATTGAAGATGATAAAGATCAAATCCAAAGTGCAAGTCAGATCATGAACAAAAATAAAAGATCATGAAGACAAAGTCAAAAGGGAAATCCAAGATCAAGCTAAATTAAGAAGAATGAAGACTCTCTTAGAAGGTTTAATGTTTTATATTTTAGTTTGAGAGTATTTAGGACTTGTGTAAAAAGTTTTTAAAGTTTGGTTGTTTGAATTGCTCAATACTTAGATTGACCATAGGTTCCTTTAGATTATGTTTCGATATCTTTCTAAGGACCTAGAACATCATAAGGAATGATAAAAATCATGATAAAGATGAGCCAAGAGACCTTGGAATTCAATCCCATCAATAAGGTCTTGGAAAATGGATTCTGTGCAAAAATTGCGCCATCCAATCGACTAGATGGAGTCATCCAGTTGACTAGATGAGGGCTAAAATGTTAATCTGGCAACTGGGTTCATCCAGTCGACTAGATGACTCGGGGTAGAGCTTTTACTCTGTAACGGCTAGTTTTTAAATGACTCTTTTGTTTTGGATGATGCTTCCAATGACTATATTATTGAAAAAGCTATAAATAGGAATGATTTATGAATGAAATTATGAACTTTAATACTTCCAATAATTAAAATCATTCATTTCAAGCTTACATTTCCAAATATATAGAGTTTAACCTAGAATCCCCAAATCCAAGTTCTTGAGCTATTCAACTCCATACTTTGGGAGGAACCTGTTGTGAATCATCCGGAGGAAAAGAGGTCCCTACCTTGATTACTGTTGAGGGAAGAGAGAGAGTGAGATGTATATATATTTTGTTAAGTGGAGATGTCCACTTTATACTTTTAGTATTTGTAAACTTTGGAATACAGTTATGTTATAAATGAAATTTTAGCTTCCGCTTTTAGTATGCCCTGTATGTTCTTACAGGATGGTTTGATATGTAAGTCACGAGCCAAAGTCTCATAACTCTTAGGTGAGATTTTGGGTCATGACAGTTATCTAGGTAAGGGTGCCTTATGCTCAACCATGAGTAGGGGCAGGTATAAAAATGGAAGCAAAACAGGGCTTAGGATATCCTTCCTGATGGGCTGCCTGAAAGTTATACCTCTGCCTAACTATATGCATATACTGGGGTATGCAGTTATTCTTGAGGTGGTTAGGGATCACTTTACATTGTATATGCGACTCCCCGACTTATAACATGCCTAAAAAAAGGATTGGTGTAAGTAGGATCGCCTAAATCCTTCCCTGATGATAATCATCCCACAGGCATAATTCAGTGACCTCCATAGACCGGTAAGCTTCTGTCCTTGAAGATAATCATCCCACAGCCGTAAACATAATGGATCCGATGTAATAGGTTTCAAACAGGGTTTTTACACTACTATGCAATTGCAAATGAAATGCAGTAATACAAAAAGCACCCAAGAAAGAAAAAAATTAGCATAGAAGCAATATCTTAGACATTTTTTTTCTTCTGATTTTAGGGTTTGTTTGGCTTAAACCTAGGTTCTGGGTTGAATCTGGTATAATCTCAAGTAGAGTCGCCAAAGCTGTGAGCACAGAATTTACCGCATTTTCTTCTAGGTCGGGCCCTACGGATGAATGATGCTAAACGCCTTTACAAATGACTTAGAGTCGTCACCTAATTCATTTTGACGAAAATAGGACTCAGGTGAATGGATAGGGACCTAGGGTTGCGATTAGAGTCTAGGTAAGAGATTTGTTTAAGTCTCAAGGAAGGTGTTAGGCGCCCTGGGACCCCCGTCCTAGGACGAATACCTACTTCTTAGGTGTAAGCCAAACAAGTATAAAACCTAGAGAAAATGAGTAAATACTCATTAGAGGTATGCTAATAAAAGAAAGGAAAAAATTCCACTCTAGCGGTCAAACCCAGGATTGGGTTGCCTACATACCCGCCAGGCGGGATCAAACCAGAAATAGGTTTTTGGGAAAGTTCTACTCTAGGGAGAGGAGGAGGTGCGCTAGAGAGGCTTGGGTGTAAGGGTGCACCGAAGTGGCTTGAGTTAAAGATGCATAGGAGTGGAAAAGGGAGGTGTGTAGCAGGGTGGCTAAGTGAGGTGTGCACCTGAGTGGCTAAGTGAGGTGTGCATCAGGGTGGCTAATTAGTGTGGTGTGCACCGGAGTGGCTAAGTGAGGTGTGCACCGGCATGACTAAGATGCACCGGAGTGGCTAAGGATATATTGGAGTGTTTCCTAAGCAATTTAGGGTCTTGCAGGTATGGAGCTTAGGCGATGGGCTTATGTTTAGGTTAGGGAATGGACTTATGAGCGTTAGGGTGATGGATTTAGGTGTTCTAGACACGGATTTTAGGGAAGTGGATCTGGGTTGGGTTATGGATTCGGGCTTGAGCTTTGGTGAATTTTGGGCCTATGGAGCTTGAGAGAGAGTAGGGGTGCAAAAATAGGGTGCTTACAGGGACTCCAATAGGGTGCTTGTTAGTAATATCCACAATAGTACTAATAGAATGAATCCTGTTATGTGGAAGTTTAGAAGAGCAATAAAATAAACTTTTGGAGCGATTTAGTAACTGACCTGAAGAGGCTTCATAGGCTGATACAAAGTCAAAGAATTTCTTAGTATATCTTTTTTTATCTATTGCAAAAGATCAAAATGTCATTAGAAAAAAAGAAGGTGGAAAACTGGAATACCATGTCTGCCCAATTTATAGCAATAGAGTCCTGAGAAGAGGAACCTAGGGTCCTCTTTTAACCTGACCGCAGTGTCCCTTTTAACACCTGTTTAACCATGCTTAAGCTTAATTAAATTAAAAATAATATTTTTTAATTCTAAAAACCATGGATAGAATGCTTAACCCTAGGGGATGAGTGAATCTAAACCATAGTTGATAGGTGGTAAAAAGAGGGTGTGGACCAATGAAATCATGGGGTCAGCTCGGGGGTCCGTTTTCCTTTTCCCATTGCAATAAGGAAGAATTTTTGTCAAAAACAATCTACCTTGTAATCACGGGTTCAAGTCCATGTTTTGGACTTTGAGAAGGGCTATAGAGTATGATTTTCTTAGTCCATTTATAAATTAGTCCAGTTTGGATTTGACTCCCTGGACCTCATAATAATACCTAGTTAATTGATGGAAATACATTGATAAAAAACTAGATAAAATATTTAATAAATATTAGTTTTAAGTTTAAATATCATAATAGAATAAAGTTAATAAATTTATATAGTTAATATATATACATTTTAGATGATCATGTTGTGGGATTTTTACAATAGAAAAGGGATTTTTATGACGACATGATGACTCTATAGAGGGTATAAATAAAAGTCGTGCTAGCCAAACTCTCAGGCATTCCCTAATCGTAGCCAACCTTGCTAATTAATTTCATCCAAAAACCAATACATGTTTTTTTCTTTAACATGGTTTATTTTTTGGTTGAGAGTAAGGCTTTAATAGGTGTTGTTTTCTACCTGAGAGTATAAAATGCTTGAGAATGGAATGCCTGAGAGTATGACTTGTATGCCTCTTTAAATAATGGGTAAAAGACTGCAAGCATAGAAGGATAATCTCAAAGATTATCCTATATAATCCAAAGGTAAAGATTGAGATGAGGATCCACTCATGATACAAAATATATATCTCATTTTTTTTTTATTTCCTTAATTATTCGGTGCGGGTTTGCCTTATTCTACCCCGTTTATAAATTTGGGTCAGGTCCGGATAAATAGTATTATATTTCTTTATTTTTATAATTTTTTCTAGTAGCAAAATTATCCACCAGATATTTGAGAGAAACCCTAGGGGTGAGTGAATCTCAACATAGTTGATGGTATTAAATGGGACATGTGGCAGCCTGGAGGTCAGCAGAACGCACACGCGTAAAAAAGTTTTCCCCAATTCAAATGCATTAAAAGCTTAATTTTGGTAAAGTAATATGATACCTTTAGGTCCATCAAATGTACCAATAGTAATATATACACTTCACCAACAATTTTGTATTTATTCAAACCAAAATTTGAGGGAAGAAAAGGAAGAAATCCACGAGTCTCATTGCAAAGGCAATGTTGGTAATAAAACAGGAGGCATTTGGTCCACCAAATTTCATAAGGGTATTAGAGTAACTTTTTAAACATTTTTTAATGCAATTCAAGAGAAGTAGAAGAATGAAGTTCTTCGTTTTACGGTTGACAAATGATGAGTTAATTTGCAAATATCTTATGTTGTAAAGTATGATAAACTTAACAGCTGATATGTAAAAACCCCTTACATAAATTATTGTAGTACCAAGTGTGATTATCTTATGTTGTAAAGTATGATAAACTTAACAGCTGAAATGCAAAAACCCCATATATAAATTACTGTACTACCAAGTGCGATGGCTCTAATTTGACAAAGTTAGATAGCGATATTGAAGATGAGTACTTATATGTTAGTTGAATGCCTAGCCTTTATGAGGGCAACCTTTGCAAGGTTATTTACATGTCTCAGCGCCAAATTTTCATTCTATATGATCTTATGTCTTTTTTGAAACATCGTCATAATGGATTTTTGCTTAGTACTACAAATACTATATAATTTTTAGCAAGCTACTTATCATATATAAATGGTAGTCCTTTTCTTTAAAGATGAGTACTTATAGGTTAGTTGAATTTTGATGAATGGAATAAGGTGAACTCTATAATATTCTCTGCATTGATGTGGATATATAAGTATTTTTATTTATTAATATTTTTTTCTTTTCCTTCTCTCTCATAAGATAAATCTAAAAAAAAAATTTGCTTCATTAGCTAAATAATGCAGGTGCGATACATGTATTCTCCAAAAATGGGATTGCTTAATTGGAAGCAACCAAAAATCCATATAAATTAATGAACAATGTAAGTTGTTTTGAATAGCCAACACATTTACATAGGCTTTGAACCTCAAACTAAAAGTACAAATTATCAATACCATGCTAACACATTAGGAAAACCGACATCATCCTCGGCTTGGTCGATTCTTTCCGTCTCTTTTGTCATCCTCATCCTTTAATGAACCAAAGGACCAACAAGATGAAGGCAATATAATTTATGGAACTCAACACAGTTAACACCCAATAGTAATTATCTAGACGACTCTTATTCAGAGTGTCTTGGAACCAACCTAGTCACCCTCTAATTTTGCTAACCCTGTTTACTATATAGACGGAAAGGACGCTACCAATGGTTCCTGCTCCAAGGACACCATCAGTCAAAAGAGGTAGATATCTCTTCATTGAGTCAGGAACTTCCTGAGCACAAAAATTCGCAATTACTTTTTCAGCACTGTCCTCAATGGTCCCTAAGAAGGACATTTGTGGAATCATCCAGAATATACTCATCGGAATTGTGGCCTCAGGCTTATCGATTAAACCATATTTCTTAACCACTTGTAGCCTCTTGGACTCCACCAGTGCAGCAGTAATACAGCACCATACACTGTTTAATAGTGGGACTAAAGCTAGAATGGCGGCAGGGGCTGTTGTTTCGAGTTTTTTATAGGTCCTGTCCTTGCTGCACTTTGCCATTTTCTGATACGCGAGAAGGAACTCAACTGGGAGATGTAAGGATCCAAGCTTGTTGTTCAAGTGGTTCGCTTGCTCAAGAAAATAAGTGTTCCCAACAGATATCACTATCCCACTAACAATGAAGGTCATGTTGGGATTCAGAATAATAATGTTAAACCTAAACAAGATTATTCAAATCCTAGATCTAGACCATGCGATAAATTTTTTAGAATTCATAATCAAAACAGACATGGATTAAAATTGATAATCTTATACCTTTCGCTGGAATTTCCCTATTCCCTTCACGGTGTGACGCTGGGTTTCTCGGCGCTTGAGAGGGATGAGAGGAGTCTTCTCTTTTCTCCTTAGGTTTGATTCAATGGAGCTTCTCAATGACGTAAGAGAAAAGAGGGACCCCCTCTTTGCTTTATATACCATTGGAACCCTACCCATCATAAGATCCAAGGGTTAAGAGAGATCACACCAAAGATCTAACAGTCGCCAACCCTGACCATGTTGTTAGCTTTAATAACACTTGAAGAGTCTCAGTTTGATCACATCTCTTTAGTGGGACCCATTAACCTTAACATTCTCTATTGACAGCAACACAATCCGAAAAACTAAGGATTGCGCCAGACCACATGGGTTTTTTATTTAATAATAAAAAACTCTAACAATCTCCCACTTGGTCCAAGCAATCTTCAAATAAAATAAAATGACTCTTCGGATTGAACAACTTTAAAAACATGAGTGACCACTCTTTTGATTTTGAAAAACATTTCTGTCGAGAATTAAGTGTTCTTTAACTGTCACTTTGATTCAAAAGCACCCTTAACGGTGATCATGGAAGCATTTAGCATCTACTAGTGTTCATTTACCATGGTGCAAGCCACTCCATGGTCAAACAGCTAGTAATACTAATGTTTCAGAGCGGTTCTTTATGGTGGCAAAGTATGGGGTGATATGGACTGTACACAACCTTATGTGATCAAAATGTGTACATCCAAAAATTGTCCACGCTACATGCATTTAAGCATATGCATGTCATTCCGATACTTTACGGCAACAGCCATGTGAAGTCCATCACCTTGTATCCAGAATGAATGCCTCAAACATGGTGCCCAACCATGTTCAGCCTAAGTAACTTGAGAGCTTTGTGCGAGGCTCTCGGGCAAACCTGACATAAATGACATCCGTCATATGAAGTCTATCACTTGATGTCTTTACCTTTTGCACGTGCATTCAAAACATAACCATAATCAAATGATGCATCAATTATTTAATTTGCATAACCATAACATATCAATATCTGAGAGTGTAAAAGAATGATATGTATATCATATAATTGACTGGAATATAAACCAATAAACAATACTCCCACTAAATAAAAGAATCAAACGATTCTAAAAGTTCCATAATAGGGACAAGTTCTTTAAAATTTCTGATGAAGAGTTCTTTAGTTAATGAGTTCACAATCCAAAAATGTAACAACACATAATCTGATGAGGATTTCAAACTATCTTGAAAACAAGCAAAATCAGAGTCTGAATAACTTTTAAATTTCTAGTTCCATATATCTCTTGTAAACCAACATGAAATCCTATGAGATAACTCCAACATCTAGAAATATGATCTCTGATAATCTTGATATCTAATATATAACTTACAAACCTCCCACTGACCTTAACATATACCCACCGATCCAAGTAGATTACTACTTTAAGTTTACCATTCAAATTGTCACAAGAGTCACAATTACCTAGAGAAAATCTAATAGAATTAACAAACATACATAACAAGAATGATATAAAATATGAGTAAAATTTTAGCTAATAAAGATCATCCACTAATATATTACTACCAACTGTCTGAAAAATATGTCTGATGGAGAGTGTACTCCCCTCAAGGATAAAACTAAACTGTATCCAATCCAAAATAAATAATATCTTTCCTGAACAATAGTACAATGAAAATAACATCTAATAGTAAAAAAAAAAAAAAAAAAACATAACCAAAGTCTAATACTAAAAGTAAATTCCAACAGCCTCCAATACTGTTGGTGTAGAGTTCCTCAAAAATCAACAGCAGCTCCTTAGCCTTGGCGCTTCGCCGATGAATGAACTCCTTTATTCTTCCTGCACCAATCCTTATATTTGAAACAATCTCTTTTCATGTGACCTTTTCCCTTGCAGAAGAAACACTCAATCTCCTTTGGTTCCTCAGTATTATCATTTTCCTGAAATTGATGTCCCGAATTTCGTCCTTGATTATGTCTTGAATTCTGTCCTAAATTATGGCCTGAACTCTGTCCTGAATTTTGTCCTTACCAGAAATTCTGTGAATTAGGCTTCTGGAACCCTTTATTCTTAAAATTTTTCTTACTACCAGAATTCACAGCCAAGTTCGCATACTCAGCTTTCTCACGCTTCATGCGCTCTTCCTCACTAACACACACAGCTATCAGTTCATGCAGGTCCCACTTCCTATCTTGGGCACTATAATTAACCTTAAAAGCATCAAATGATTGAGGAAGCGAAACTACAACCAAATGCACCAAGAGGTCGTCCTCAATGGTCAACTCCAGCTCTCTAAGAGAGATAATCAACTTAGATATCTTCAAGATTTGCTCCCGAACATTTTCAGCACCATCATACTTCAATGAAATCAGCCGAGTCAAACAACTATACTGACGAGACCTAACAGACCCCATAAATTTTTTCTTGATAGTTTCAAGAAGAACCTTAGCAGTATCAGCAGCAGGAATACCACCTCTGATGGCTTCTTGAACAGAAGCCCTAATGATCATCATGGCCATCCTATTGGCCTTCTCCCACTTCGAATACAAGGACTTATCTGAGTCTAAAGACTCAGCAGTGGGAGTAACCGGCTTTTCCTTCAGTAGGACAAAGTCGTAATCAAGGCACCCCAGAACTATATCTAACTGCATTTTCCAAGAACTATAGTTTGAACCATTCAGAGGCTCAATCTCAGTCAAATATTTCTGAACTACAGACCCATCCATATATGAAAATGTCAATGTTTTACTATGTTATGGTATGTTTAACAAATTATTGCACAAATTATAATAATTTACTTTAAACTTGTCCTTACATGACTTTATTTAAGCTTTATGATTCTAATCCGGTCTTGGGGTTAAGCCGGATAGCTAAAGTGGTTTACTTTAAGATTGCTTACTTCCACTTTACGGGACAGGTGGGCACATCATCTAATCACACCTTTGGGCAAGAGATTTCGAGATGCAATTCACCCCCCAATTGGCAATAACAGTCGCGCACATAACTGATTTATCACGTATTGGATTGATTAGGATACTTCCACACCTTTGGGCAAGAGGGTTATCCTTCTCTCACCGCCACGCACAAATCATTCTGCCCCACTCAATCTACATGAAGTCCCTAGACACTTTTGGGCAAGACTAGCTATTCAATGTAGGTGAGTGTAAACTTGTGATCTTAAAGAGACTGAAATCCCTAAATTCGAACAATCATAACCTTCATAGGACGGTCACCTTTGGGCAAGACAGTCTAACCTACTTTGGTTATGACTATTCGAATGACCGCCTTACAGATCAAACCTAAACCCCATAGGATGATCTAACTTTAGTTCATGATATTAATTTTGGGGTACAAGTATCAAGTTCTTTATTTATTTAATGTTAAAACCATAAGAAAATAATGTCAATGCACTAAAACAGCTCTTTACAGTGCTCAGAAATCTAAATGGACCCCAAAAATAGAATCAGAACACCCAAAAACCTCAAGGAAGGTCGGACACTCTCTCAGGACGTGTCCTGGGGACATGTCATGCGCAAGGGACACGCCCCGCGAGTGACATGCGCGTCTCACGCACTGGGAATGCACTGTGTACCGCACGCGCATGAAAAAGGGCTCACACGCGTTCTGTCGTCACGCGCGCGCGGTCTGACGCTGTCACACGGTCCGGTCTGGGCCTAGTTCGGTCCGGTTGGTCCAGCCATCGGTCCTGTCGAACCGGTCCGGTTCAGTTGGACCGGGTTGGTCTGATTCGGGTCGGGTATACACTATTCGGGTTGGGTACTTTACAGGTCAACCCAAGACCCATCCGGGTTCGAGGTTATATCAACCGGATCGGGTGCGATATCGAATCTGGTCATAGGGTCGGGTTGACCCTCGTGACTCGTCTTCCTAACCCGGATATTTATTTTTTTATTTTTATTTTTAGAAACCCTAACGCCCGTACACTGGTTTCCCTTAGTTGGGGGCCCTACCGGCCACCTCTTCGACTGCCACCAGTGCCAAAAGTTTGGCCACCCTCCGGCGACTAAAACACTACCGCTGGTATCCTCTGCCGGCGACGGACGGCGGCGGAATCGCCGTCCAACTGAAAACGGTGAAATATTTTATTTTTTTTTATTTCCTTAAATCCGTTTCACTTGGATCTTTAAAATACGATTATTAAAAATTCAAAATTATCCAATAACAAGTTATGATTTGATTTTAATAAATCTGAAACACTTTAATCATTAAAAAAAATTTCAAACCTGAAAATTAATCAATTCTATTTATCTGATAAACCTTAATTATCAATCATTTAGATCAATAAAAAATTCGAATCACAAGATCAATAAAAAGATTGATTATTTAGTGAAAATAAAACCCACTTAGATTTGATTACTAAGAAAATTAATCACAAGGTCAACCCTGGGCTCTGATACCAATTGTTGGGATTCAGAATAATAATGTTAAACCTAAACAAGATTATTCAAATCCTAAATCTAGACCATGCGATAAATTTTTTAGAATTCATAATCAAAACAGACATGGATTGAAATTGATAATCTCATACCTTTCGATGGAATTTCCCTATTCTCTTCATGGTGTGATGCTTGGTTTCTCGGCACTTGAGAGGGATGAGAGGAGTCTTCTCTCCTTATGTCTGATTCAATGGGGCTTCTCAATGACGTAAGAGAAAAGAGGGACCCCATCTTTGCATTATATACCCTTGGAACCCTACCCATCATAAAATCCAAGGGCTAAGAGGGATCACACCAAAGATCTAATGGTCGCCAACCCTGACCATGTTGTTAGCTTTAATAACACTTAAAGAGTCTCAGTTTGATCACATCTCTTTAGTGGGACCCATTAACCTTAACATTCTCTATTGACAGCAACACAATCCGAATTTTAAGAACTAAGGATTGCGCCGGATCACATGGGTTTTTTATTTAATAATAAAAAACTCTAACAGGTCATCCACATGGGAATAATGCGTAGAATAAGGTTAGTTTCGTCTAATCCTGGAGTTCTTAAAAGCCCCAAATTATCATTGGATCCTTCTCCTTCCTCTACAGTTTGATATGATAATGGGGTAGCCCTGTCTTCACACCTACATGTCATCAATATAAATAACTTATCATAGAAGTACAAAAGACCAATCGAGTTAGGGAAATATTTTATTAAGAAAGTATTAATGTAATATCAAATGGATGAGGAATGCTAGCCCTACTCTTGGACAACCTCTACTCTTACCTTCCACCAACCACTTGTCCACTTTTATGTGATTAAAACACTTTTTACCAAAAAAGTGGCTAGGTGGTTGGCTGAGAGTGAAAGTATGAATTGAGTGAGAGTAGGGCTAGCATTCCTCCAATTGGATATAGAATCTCATAGATAATATGAGATTAATGCCGCAAACATGGCTAGAAAACCATGAATTAGGGAGGGCTTCTTAGATTAATGCCCCAACGTGGCTAGAAAACAATGAATTAGGGAGGGCTTTTTTACTCCTTTCCAAAACCTGTGAGTTGTGTAGGGCCGAATTTTCAAAATCTTTCTAACTACCCTGTTCAGGCTGACCCTCCACCTGCCCTATTACACATAATATACATCTAAGTTTTACAAGCAATTTTTTTTTATTTATTTTGGAAAATTATCATGTAATACACATTAAACACACACTGTCAGCCTATGGTAACCGCTAAGATGCCATAAGGGTAAATCCATGAAAAGGGGCTGACTTATGGAGTAGTGGTGGCCCCTAATACACCCCTAAGAAGCATAGTACCCAACCGATGTGGGACTAAAGCAGCACCTAACTGTGGAACTTTTAGTTTTTTTTTCTGATACCACAAATGCCAAGATACTGGAGCTTCTATTGATCAATGTCATCTGATCATTATATTTACTGGGGGAGAGTGAAAACTAGCACTCCCTAACAGGTCTGTGTATGATTCTCGTGTGTGTGTGTGTATGAGAGAGAGAGAGAGAGAGAGAGAGAGAGAGAGACCTGATGCCACTCGTTTGAGATGGTTTGATGTAAGGGTGGAAACATAAAGTGCTCAAAAACATTAGTGTTGCCACCACAGTACATATTGCGGTAATCCCAAATCGAACTGACCAAGGCTTTATATAAGCAACTGAGATAATGGCAGCTACACAGAAAACAATCACCGCATAGTGCCGGAATCCGATACGGCTGCTGTAATTTTCTTTGTTCTCTTCCCGGAACGAGTCTTTAGAAACTGAGTGACTGGACTTGCCCACGGCTATTAGAGCCAACGCCACATAGAAGAGTTTGGATTGTGTTTTGCCAATGCATGCCGGCTCATATGCACTACAGGTGCCTGTGACCTTCGAAAGGACTGGTGGAGTTGACATGACCAACAAGCTCAAGCCCTGTACAGAAAGCTCAGTTCATGTGAACTCTATGACATGCACTACAATTACCCAGGTTTTTTAGGAGGAAGAAACTTACGATGCTATAGCACCAGCATCCAATAGCTACCCAAACAATGATCAAGAAGGAAGGCCATGCCTATTGGCATTATGCCCATCAACCCCCGAATATACGTTCACAATCGCTGCAGCATGGGTGATACTAAGCTTCCACACATCTGTGAGATATGTCATCAACACCCACATGGTGTACACTGCTATGATGTCGGCGCAATTCAGAACTACCATGAAGACCTCAGAAAATTAAAGTTTTTAATTAGTTTGTTAATTAAACATTCCCCACTGGCTGGTTTTCTGATATATAAAATACGAAAATTACCACCGACTCTCAAGAAGGATCTCCCGCTTGCCATGTCTATTTATTTATCATTACCCTCTCTCTGCAAAGAACAAATTGCTAAGATCCCTCCATTTTTTTTAGTTCTTTGTAAGGAACCAAATCCTCTAACCGGATTCTGGTGAATCCAGTTTCGCCCCTAAGATCGCCACGTGTCATTTTTGACACTCCTTAACTATTTTTAAGACTCACCCACTCATAGAGGCGAAGCAAATCGTATATTATTTGTGGCCTCGAGTGTTAAAAGGCTAGGAGATCTTTAACATTCATTTACTCTTAAATTCTTACGGACAAGAAATCTAATTTAACACTGGTCATAGGGAGTGCAATATCACATATGATTTGGTTCCCACATAAAGAGAAGATGGGTATAAAGTGGGATCATAGAGTTTAAACCATTAAATCTAGGAACGGGTCAGTCAACTCGTCCTCAAAATTGTCAAAACCGGCTGAGAACCGGATTTGGAAGAGTCGACCAATAGACTGGTCAAACGGGTTAAACCACCCGAACGAATCCGATGATTAGGATGATAGGCACATAGCAAACTTCCAAGCTGATTTGACACATCTAGGTCACCACTTGGGGTAGATATTGGCTGGGGCAGGTGTTTTCATGGGATTGCAATTGCACGGATAGTCAGCTATTTGTTTCTTTCCAAAAATACAATACTCAGCTATTTTTATAGATAGTACTGTTTTTTATTTGATTTCAGTACATGGGAAATAGATTGTTGACTTTTTCTTTTTTAATAACAAAAAATACTTACACACACCATCACAGACCACAAAATCAACACACTAAGGCTCAAGCCAGTATACACACTTACCCTCTCTGATTGTTGACTTTTGTTACCTTAAAAAGAAAAACCAAGTCATACTACGCAAGCAAAATGTAATTCCCAGTCATGATGCGATTAGCAACATAATAAAGGTCTCGCCCTCAGCACACGAAATCCATCTTGCTGCGATCCCACAGGTCAACACGTGTCTTTCTTAACTGTGGTTAATATTTACTAGCTTTAAAGGTTTAACTTGTAACAATGCTTTTTAGAAAAAAATATTAAAAATTTTTAACTACAGGAATTAAATTTCATAATATGAGTTAAAAGAGAAGTTAAAGGGTCTTTGTGAGTGGGCAGATGGTTTTGGTCTGGCTAGGGCCAGACCAAATCCAATCCCCATAATAAAATAAGTAGCTCCGGTTCAGGAGCCATTTTGGAACCAAAAAAGAAAATTAAAAAAAATATGCCTTTGAGCAGGTGAAGTTTGGAAATATCTCGCGAGGGTGTGAGTGTCGGGCTCTTGTTAGGTCTTAGTGTTCATACCTTGGATAAACAAACAAAAGAAAATGACTTTAAGAGTCAATGAACACTTAAACCGAAAAATATAAAAGAAAGCTCTCTCACTGAGCTCTATGCATGAAAATGATAAACAAAAGAAATTGACTTGAAAAGTTTTAAAACTAAAACTTAAAACACTCTTCCATTTTATTTCATTACTTCTAAAACACTCTTAAGTAAAAAAAAAAAAACTGACACATTAAAGTCATAGAATACCTAACACAAAAAAAAATTATAAAGAGAGAGTTTGGTTGGGTCTTATTATTTAAACCTAGGATAACCATAGACATATAGTGCTTGGTTGAGTCTTATTATTTAAATCTTGGATAAACAAAAACAAAGGACTTAAGAGTCAATAAATAATTAACCCAAAAAAATAAAAGAAAAATTTCTTAGAGAGAAAGACATTAAAGTATTTTAAAATTCAAGCAAGTTGGGTCTTATTCTTTAAACCTGGGAGAGAAAAACGAGGGTAGCCATTATGAGAATTGAATACGCGAATAATTGTCAAACTTGACTGATCCGCCTTAGTGACTGCTGTATATGTACAATGAAATGAGATTGTGTACAACTCATATAAATGATTACAAAGAGTGATAGGATAGTGATTAAATGTATAGAATTAGGACAGTTATTCCATCGTACGAGTTTCCATTGTTGGGGAAGATTCTCTTTGGTGATAGGATAGTGATTATCCAATACTTTTGTCGTAAAAGAGTTGAGTATGTGACATGAGAGAAATATCAAGGTTATGAAGAAGAACTCGAATCCAAAGAGTATCGACAACAATAATAGCAAGAGCGCGATACTCAACTTTAGCACTGGAGTGACTGATAGTGTATTATTTCTTACTCTCTCAATAGATAAAGTTAGGCCTAAGGTAGACACAAAGCATGTAGTGGATTTGTGATTTTTATGGCACCAAGCTCAATTGGCATTAGAGTAGGCACGAAGATGATTTGAGGATGATGATGTGGTGAAAGGAACCTATTGAGAGAGAACAACAAACAGACAAGAACACACAGGATTTACGTGGTTCACCCGGTATAGGCTATGTACACAGAGAGATTGCCTTCTTCACTAAAATCAAAGCAAAGAGAATAAAACGGCTTCTAGCCTCTCAAACAATCTCTCTCTTAGAAAAAATGTTTTACTTAATTTAATGAAACCCTAATACAAAGATAGTATTTATAATAGGGTAATATTGGGCTTGCAAAACCAAGTTAGAAGACCTAACACGTGGGGGGTATTCAAACGACCTAAGGGGGCATTCGAACCCCTTTAAGCTGAGAATCCTCACTTACAAAATACATAACCCTCTCTTCACAACTCTCAACAGTAGTCTAGATAGGGTCACCTATCTAGTACTCCATCATCAAGGTGATGATCTATGGCAGGCTCGGGATCGTAGTACTCCTCCTCAATCTAAGGCTCAGAGGCATGTACATCATCAACAGGACCTACAACTCAACAATTCAGCTAAACATGAAAGACACAGCGTATACAAGCTATTAGCTAACAGTTTAATAATATCATTTCACATGCAAGGCGTAGAGACATAGAAATCCTTAAAACCTGATACATAGTTTCCAAAACCATTTCCTTATGAGTTTCGTTATAAAATCTAAAAACATATGAGTCGAATGAGTTCGTATGAGAATCAGAGTCTTATGAGTTCTTAGAGTTCCTTAAGAGTTCTTATGAGTCAAGTGAGTATTTATGATCCGTAGAGACTTAGATCACTTTGAGACTTGTGAGCATTTATGATCCTTCTAGCTTGTAAAACGATCTTTGAAGCTTTGAACTTTTTCTTGGACCTGGATGTGGCATACCCTTAGGTATACCCTATCCATGACCAACCTTGAGTTTGGCTTTATTAAAGCTTTTGAGCTTGAAAGCTTTAAGAATTCTTAGAAAACTTATGAATGATCCAAATAAACCATTCATATGAGAAATCATCGAGTCATGTAAGCATACAAAGCATGTGAGTAGCATGGTAAGCATAGAAAACCTTTAACCATAGATGCGTAGTCATAGAATTTCTATCATAGGGATAGTTTACACACACATAGTTCCCATCCATCCAATCCATTCAAGAATAGAGAGAATATATGGTTTTTCTTAAAGGAAATAATACAAGGGTAGATAGTAGAGTGTATCTGCCTTTCCTAAATCAATCTCTTGATCTAATTCGCTTGAGAATTGTTGGAGAAGCGAGATCCGGACTTCGGAAGCACTAACCATGCTTCACCTTCAATCTAGGTTCAAACCCTAGCTTCTCTCTCTCTAAAAACTCTCCAAAATTTTCTTAGAGGGTTTGTGAAACCCTTAGGCCACGAAATAGCCTTTATATAGGTGTTTAGGATTTGTGAGCATCGGTCGATCGGATTTATGTGTGGTCGACCAAATTGGTCCCCATCTAACTCTCTGTTGCCGATTTGATGTTTTCACCATAACTTTTTATTGGCTTATTGGATTTAGGTGATTTAACTTGTATTAGACTCAAAATTCAAAGTGAAACAATTTTTTATCGAATAGTCGAATCCTAATTCTGACGGATTAATGGTCTAAATTGGACTTAAAGTTAACTGTTCCTCGGACTACTTACTGCAAACCAGTCTTCGGAAACCAACATTTGACCTAACATCCACTAAAAATATGGACAAATTTTAAACATGAACATCAAAGAGGGTTTCGATATCTTTCTAATGGCTCCAGAATCATTCAATTCCGATAAGCGGTATCAAATCTAAGGTTCCCTAAAATTGAGGTTATGTTTAGACATCCCTCCTTTTCAACTTTAGAACTTTTCCCAATTATGTTTTAACTCTCATAAACATAAAGGAAAACCCTCCTAAAGATCTTAACACATTCATAATACTTAAAACATTTACATTAAAAATAAAAACCCTTAGTTCATTTCAATACATAAAACCATAATTACATCAAGGTTTTAGGCCTTGAAAAATACTATTCATAGCACTATTCACAACCTAGTAATCTCAGTTCCGGGATTCTACAGGTTTGGTCTTCACCCGAAAGAAGATCGTGCGATAAGTGGATCGTGTTGAATCCTCAAGTGGGTAGCTTGAGGCAAGGACGTAGGCAGAAGGCCGAACCTCGATAACAAATCTTATGTTTTCTTTCCTCTTCTCCTCTCTTTATTTACTGATGCATTGATTATAGAATTGTTAGATTTTCATTCCCTAGTTATTAGATTAATTAAAATTCTACTTAAGGGATTAAGAAGAAAATTTTAATTTACCAAGACCCTATTCATCCCCCTCCTAGGGTCCCAAGGGCGACGACGACGTCAACAACGACTAGAGGGCATTGGAGAGGAAGGTACTTCTGCAAAAAGTGCAGGAGAATGGAGTTTAAGTAGAAGAGTTTCGCTTAAAAGGGAGAGTGGGAGGTTGTATTGCGCGATAGGATTGTATCATGCACGAGAGAAGTTAATAAAATGTGTACTTCCCTCGTTTTGATTACTGTCGCTAGAGTTGTAACTAATACCCACAAAATCATCATCGTGGCAACTTAATTTCTTAATTAGTGAAAATTACATGTCCATTCCTGAAACGAACAATTACTTAATTTCTAATTAACAACATTTAAATGTCCGTCGCTAAAAGAAAGTCATAATTTTTCACTAATTTGCTAGTTAGTATACAGACTTGACTTCTAGTGACAGATATTTAGTGACGGTCCTATAACTGTCGGTATAAGACATTTATAGCAACGCTTTTTGAGCCCGTCACTTAAATTCTGTCAATAGAAGTCATACTTGTTGTAGCGATCCTACGCTTACTATAAGCTTTGAAGGAGTAAGGTAGATTAACACCATCTCCTCTCCCAAAGAGACAATATCTACTAACCCTAAGGATCACGTTTTGTCCCCCAATATTACAAGCTACCTAGCCTTTATTATTTTCTCTTTGGGCCGTCCCACGCCTGACCCACTCTGCCTTCTTATTGTATTTCCACTCATTTTCTCTTTTCTTTATTTTTACTTCTTAAATAAGTAATAAAAAAATCAGTCTGATCTCCGCTTTTTTTTGTAAGCAGCCATATCATTTATCTATCTCTGCTAGGGATTAGGAGGTTAGAACTCAAGGTGGGCGCTCAACGGTCACACCAAGACTCGAACACGAGTCACACCTCCCCAAAGGGAGATACACAACCACTGGGACAAATGGCGGCGTGTGCCTTGATCTCCAATCGATCTTTTATTTTTGCATGGTGGGCTATTTCATTTTCTACGGATCTAACAAATTACTAAATACAGACTGCAAAAATCAGTTTGATGAAATTTCGAAGTTGCAAATTAACAAATAATTTATAAGAGAAAAGCTGTCTTATTAATAGGGTAGTAGAAGAGAAATATTATTAATCTCATTTGAGTAATTTGTGTGAAGTTGAAGTGTCATGGGTTCGAATCTAAAATCTTATATTGTAAAAGAGATTATCTCATCTTTAAAAGGTATTTGTTAAGGAGTGCTTGTGTGAAGTTGAAGTGTCACGGGTTCGAATCTAAAATCTTATATTGTGAAAGAGATAAGGATCTTTGAATTGTATTTATTATGGAGTGCTTGGAATCTTCTACATGGAAGGGATGCTTTGCTTTAATTGGTAGAAGAAGACAAATCCTATAGTGGGAATTTCAATTTAAATCTCATTTCTTAGACGAATAATAGTTAATTATATATATATATATGGCAATGTTAACGTGTATGTTAACAAGTTAATCCAAGGTTCCCTCCAAAAAAGGTAACCCAAGGTAAACTCAAGGTTATTCTTGTAAATATACCTTTTATGTTAATTATTTTTATAAAATCAATTTTTTTATATAAATTTCCTTTCTCTTGTGATTTTGTATTTTCACTGCTAACTTTCAAACCCTTTGTAAATATCGGGCTCGCTTTTGTTTCGAGAAATCTCAACCCGTTTATAAAGCTGATCAGGATTGGGTTGAGCTCGAGCAACTCCTCATACATGACAAGTCTTAAATCTTAATATCTAATTAATTTATTAGTAAGTATATAATTATTTTGGTGATATATTTACTAAATGTTATTACAAGTTTAAATGTGGTTGTAATGTTTATATAATTAATGAATATATATACCTAACCGTATCTCAATTAGGCGTCTCTTATACCTAGATTTTTTAAATCTCAAGGAATTTTCTATTTGTAGACAATTTAGAATCTACATTAATGTCTTACCAAAAAAAGCTTTACAAATATTAATTTTGTCTCATCAATAGATAAGATTTTCCTATCTGAAAAGTAAAAACATTGAAAATGTTCACTAATTTATCAAGAGAGATTTTTACCAAGGATTATAGTATATCCATCAATATACCTAAAGTTTCAAATCTCAATATCTTTATTTTTCAAATGAAATGATAAAGTTGATTGTAAACCTATTCCGATAATAAGTTGAGAACTTCATGTTTACCCGGGTCAATGGGACGCATTGGCCCAGTAGCCCAGCTTGACATGCACGACATGGACAAAGTGCAGTTTGAGTCCGATCCATGAGCTCATAGGGCTTTATCTGGCCTAAAAAAACAAAGCCCATATTTCTTAGGGTTGTGATAGGGCTAGGTTTCTTAAAGCCTGAGCTTGGCCCGGCCTAGCTCGAAGCTGTTACTTATATGTAATGTGCATTAATTGTTAGAAAAGGTTAGTTAAATATATATAACTAACCTTTTATATTAATTAAAACAAATATACAGTTCAAGTACTTCTTTGGTTGCTAGATCAATCCTTGATTCGACTCAATGTTATCAGAACCGGACCGGTCATCGAACCGGTTGAGTGGCCGGTTTCCGATTTGACCGGTTCAACCGGTCCGGTTCAACTGTGTCCTTATTTTATTTTATTTAAAAAAATCAAGTTTTACACATATTTGACCTTTTCTTGACCTGTTCTGACCACCGGTTCTTGGTTCAACCGGTCGGTTCCCACGGTTCTCACTAAATAGCCCAGTTCTGAATGATGCTCGGTTCTAAGGGTTTTGGGAACGGGTTAGGGGACCGGTTCCCGGTTCTACCGGTTCGACTGGCCGGTCTGGTCCAGTTCTGACAACACTTATTCAACTCTTCTTTATGGAAATTTTAACTCTAAATAATATGCCCTAGAGAGAAGTCTGACTATGAAGATATTAAATTCGTCTACGATAATTTTTGTTTCCTCGAGTTAAAGTTTTCATTCTTATAGCATAATTGAAACTTTTGTGTTCCTTTAGCTGTATCTTCGAGGTTTGTAGAAAGTCAAGCCTGGTAAGGCTCTTCGTTTTGCATCGAATTAAACCACTTGCTCCACCGCTTGTGCGGAAGAACCACAAATCATGGAGGAATAATTTCAAAGGATTTAAAAATAAGGGGGCTCTGGTGCTTTTTTTTTTTGTAGAGAGGTACAAACAACTTGTAGCAAAAGGGAAAGTCTCAGTTGAAGTTGATTGACCTATCTCTTCAATCGACGATCTACTGCTTCCTCTTGGTTGCAGATGCCCATGCTTTAATTCAAAAGCCTTAAGCAGTGATGAATAGCCAGGAAGATCGGAGTATTGAATTCGTCCTCACTCCAGCCCAGTTACAAGCAGCTTCTTGTTCATATCTCTCATCAATTTCTTGGAAACCTTTGGAAGGTATTCTTAGTGTTTAGTCACTTTAGTCATTTTGCTCAAAATTTTCAATTCTATGTTCTTACAGTTAAGTTTAAGTAATAACAATATAGAAGATAGGAACTGTAACTACTATGAGAACAATTAACGCAAGACAAATGTAATCCTTGTGACAATATATTTATGTTAAGGTCACCTATGAGAACTATATTTTTTATATAGATGAATTGATAACACATATTCCAAAAGAGATCCCTTGGCATATGTTATTTGGAGATGATGTGATATTACTAGATAAACTAAATAAGGAGTAAACACAAAATTAAATTGTTGACTACAACTTTAAAATTTAAGGGATACAAAATAATTACCAATGCAAAATTTATGGAATATTAGTGAGAATTCATATAGGTGGATACTGTTGTTAAAATAATTGACGAAGAGGTAATTCAAAGCAATTAAGTTTGTTATCTTTACTCAATTAATTTATAATGATGGAGAGATGTTATCCATTGAAGAAGCGATTGATGGGTAAAGCGGAGACGTGCATTCAGAATGTTACATGACCGACACATCCCAATTAAAATGAAGTAAAATATTTGCAAAACAATGATTAAACAACCTATATTTTTATGGAGCAAAATGTATGCTATGAAGAAGCAATAAATGAATTGGCTTAATGTAAAATGAGAATAGGATATCGAGATAAAGTGTGCCATTCTCCTAATTAACAGTCACCTCGGAATTTCGGGGATGGAAAGGGGTCGTTTAGCATCAATTCTGGCCATTCTCTCATTTTGAAAAATAATTAATTCTTATAATCAATTTTGTATTGTGAATGCATTTGGTAAATGTCAGTTAGAATTAATTATGAAGAAAAGAAATAACAGAATTACGTTTGGATGAAAAAAAGTAAATGAAAAATAAATAAAATTGTTTTAAGCATTATATTATTATATCATCAATACATATATAAGTATCATAAAATACCAAATTTTTAATTATATTATCTATCTCCTCAATTTTGATGCTTATCTTGTTCATTATAAGTGTGTTTTTTAGAATTGATTATGAAAAGTGACTTTTTTTTGTTCCCTAAAAATTGTGCCTAAAGCAAGACGATTCTTAAAATCATTTACTAAAAATGACTTGCCAACCACATTTAGACTGTTTCTTCTATTCCTAGGATAAGAAAAATCATTCCCGAGGAACGATGCCAAACTGCCCCAAAATCCCTAGTTCATGTGGTAAGACGAGTCCAGGAGAGGCATTTAAGCATCCATCTAGGGATACTCCCAAGGTGTACTCCTAAATATACTCCCAAATCCTAACCGTATATCTCAGTTATTAAACGGTTAAAATTAGAGCTGATGTGGCATTAGAAAGACAAAATAAGCCAACTCAAATTCTGACCTTTAGTAGTTGGTTATAAACGGTTAAGATTAGGGAGTAGATTTGAGAGTATATTTGGGAGTACCCATAGACTGAGTCGGCATTTAATTTATGAAACTTTGGTAGCTTATAATAGAATGGACTGCCATTGAGATGCCCAAGCTAAGGTTATTATCGTTGACCCAAAATCTGGAATGAGGGAATGATGATAATTACGAGTGAAAGTAAGAAAGCAAAATTTGATCCTTGAGTTTTTGGGACACTGTGCTGGTTATTCAAAAGCATAGTGTAGTTCTCATATAAATCAATGCTAGTGCCTAGCGGTGCCAATGCCCTCATCAAAGGTGGTCAAGGGCGTCTCTGAATATGGTACAGGTCTCGATTTCAAATCCCCAATTGATAAGGCTAATAAGAAAGTGTGGAATTTTTTTGTACAAAAAACCAGTTCACAAGAAATAGTATGCCAAAGCGCATGTTACAATTGTACCATAGTCATGTCATATGATTCCTCAACAGCGTTATCGCTATGTGTGCCTTATTCTCCTTACATTGCAGTCATGGACAAGAATCATGTCCTACCATTCCATTCTATCAACATTCATATCTTGAGATTGTTTCATTTTCTCATTATCCAATATGTGGCATGGTTATAATGGAGTGGCAGACGAGATAAACTCACTTTGCACCTTATGCAAATAGTGTAGACTCTCATTTTAATTGACAATGAGATAACCTAATCAAAATACCCACATATTTTGTGGTTGGAATAGAGAACAATTGGTTTAGGTGAAAAATACGATTTTGCAATTCGTAAGAATTACAAGAAAAGAATTTGAAGAATGTCAAAGAGGAATTATTTTTGTATGGACTATATGTGATATTTGGATATGGTTGAGATGCCCAAGCTACTTTATTCTCTTTTAAACGAAGATTGCCTTGCCAAGGTTCTAATGGGACAACCTTAGTTATTAATCAAGAGCCATTTGAGAAGCAAAAGTATCTTGTTTTGCCACTAATTTCAAGTGCCAAATATATGGAGACCCCACCAATTAATTCTTTTTTTTTTTTTTTTTACTTTTGGAAATTGTGTGGCCTATAAAAGGCTCCAAGACCAGTCCTAAATTAGCTAAGCCATGCCAACGAGCAAGCAAGAAATCAACACGTGTGTCTTCAAGGCATTGGTTGTTCAACTCTCCCTCAATGGCTTCTGACCTTGTCGTCTCGGACATAGTCATGTTGCATGCTAAGTACGACAGGCTAAAGGCCATTGTTGGGAGAGTTATAACAAATCATGTCTTGCGTTGGAGATGTGGTTCTTGGCAAGGCATCCATTTGTATTTCTATGGAGTCCACCTTGGAATTCATTTCTCGCTCTCCCTCAAGGCTTCTGAATTGCCTCTAGAAGGTAAACCTGATTGCTTGGGGATAACAGCTGTCATGCTCATGGATTTGAGGTCGCGGTGCACCTTTTCTTTACCATTTTGGGTTACTATAATAAATAAATAAATAAATAAATATATATATATATATATAGATACGGTTCAAATATCATGCGGAGCTCTGCACGGTGCGGAGCTCCAGTTGTACACACCGGGTGACAAATGTGCACATAATTACACATTTGCCACCCGGTGTGTACAACTGGAGCTCCGTACCATGCAAAGCTCTGCATGAAAATAAATCCCATATATATATATATATACACACTATTATCCTAGGGGGAACAAATATTAGTGTTGGCTGCTAATATCTTGGTAGGAACAGATTTCGGCGGAAACTGCTGTTATAATCCTGCCTGAACAACTTTCAATGACGGTATCAGAAAAACCGCCGCTGTGTAGGTCTTTTGGAGGTGGTTCTTTTGAATTGTCACTAAATCTCTGCCGCTAAATCCCTTACATTTTGTAGTGTTCTTAGGTTCCTTATAAATCATCATTAAAGTCTTTCAATAATATTCAGTTACTTTACATCAACTATTGATTCTTTGGTTACCCCTTATCTCTCTAGTGAATTTTTTTAAAATAAATTTTTTCGAAGAGATGATGGCTCTCCTAATTTTTTTTTTAATTCCAAATATCTGTTTGGTCTCCATGATGGCTCATACCATTGCCCACCTCCTCAATTTGATGATGGCTCTTCTAATCCAGGATTCTCTTCATGGTAGCGTATTGATAACTATCTGATGAGTTGTCTCAATGCAACCCCCTCATTGGAGGATTATTTGCTCAAAACAGTAGGACTTCAATTATCTAGTGCCATCTTGGATCCTATTCTCTCTGCGTTACTTCACAATATCAAGCCAAAATTATGGAATTACGCCTTAAGTTCCAGACACTTTGCAAAGGAACTAAATCTATTGTAGATTTTCTCAACAAATTGACGACTATTGTTGACTCCCTTTCTTCTTTTCAAGACCATATCTTAGACAGAGATCTAGTCATGTTTACTGTTAGAGGACTACCCTCTAAATAGGAAGCATTTATCACTGTCATTACCAATAGGGTGGAACCCAATATTTTCTCAGAACTTCGGGCATATCTCCTTGCCCATCATGGACAGCATCTTCTTTGTTATAATCTGTATGCTAAAAGGCAGAGTTTACCGATCACCAATTCGTATGTAGCAGTAGACCCGTAGATAAGAATTCCAGAATCTGTATGTTTGAGAACAGCAACAAAAAATCTGTAGATCACCAGCAACTCGTCAGTAGAGAAGATCGAGGCACGTGTTATGACACGCTGACCTCAAGGTGAAATCCGCCCCTACAGGTTCTTCTCAACCTGTGATGCTCGTAGGATAAATGCGGGCACCCCCAGGATACAACGATCTATTCCAGAGATAAGGGAGCACTCTCCTTTCTCTGGTCACAGCAAACTCAACCGTAAAAAAAGTCGGAAGATCACAAAAGAAAGCTTTTTGAGAGAACTCTGAAATTCTTGTTTTTTGTTGTGTATTTTTTACAGAAACTAATACACTTATATAGAATTTCTAAAAACCAAAAGGAAATAAAACGGTAACTATTAGTAACCCAAAAGCCAAGGAGAAGTAAAATAAAAAATAAAAAACCATTCAAGACCCCACGCGCGCGGCCCAGCCCGGCTCGGCTCGGCCGTCCGCGCGTGTGTGTGTGTCTTTGATGTTTGCGCACCGGCGCGACCCGCAATGCGTCGCGCATGAAGGGTTTCCGGCCCGGCTCGCCAAATTTCCATTGAAACCACTTTAGCCTCCCCTTGGGCCTCACACATGCGCGAGGGCCTAGCCCACTCCTTTACTATTACCCAAGTATGAAAGTGTTAGAGTTTATAAACTCTTTCACAACTTTCTCTCTTTCCGATGTGGGACTAAAAACACAAGGCAAAAATTAAGTTTTACACTTTTTACACAACACACCCACAACACCAACAACACCAAAGAGATAAAAAGAGATGCGAAGTTACTGTGATTAAGACAAGGTGTCTTTTGGACTTGAACCTTGACTTAGTGTTAATATATTAAATCTACGAAGAGATTGGTGAACTGAGTCTTGAACCAAGCTCTTTGGTTCATAAATTAATAATATATTACACGCACAATAGCACAAAATAAAAAACATTTTACAGTTGAGTTCTAACGGTTGTGCACGTTATAGGCCATATGCAATATCCCGGTTTTCATGAGCGCTCTAGAGAATCAGCCTCAATTCTCATAGCAAGCGGCCCCACTTCCACACTCATATAGGTACCTCTATCAAGAATGTCTTGTAACATAACATCCCACTGAAAATCAGCTATAGAAGGCATTAAGAGTCAAAGACTCATCCTCATCTCGTTACAATTAGCACTACTACACCATAGGGATGAGAGAGGAGAATTCTCCATATTAGTGCTCTCACACAATCACTCAACAACTTGTTTTCCCTTTGAACCTAGTTCATGGGATCTCCAATCAAGTAGGTTGGGTTACTGTTGTAGGTGATTATTTATCAATAGGCTTTAGCCCCATCCCCCTCGATGTACAGATTACTAGCTCTCTAGCTAGCCCTTTGGTCAATGGATCCGCCAAATTTTCTTTTGACCTTACAAAATCAAGTGCAATAATTCCGTTATTTAGTAACTCTTTAACTGAATTATGCCTTCGACAAATATGTCGGGATTTCCCATTGTAGGATACATTCTTAGCTCTAGCTATAGCAGCTTGGCTATCACAATGTATTAGAATCGCAGGCATTGGTTTTCTCCAAAGTGGTATATCAACTAACAATGTTCTCAACCATTCTGCTTCCTCACCAGCTTTATCCAAAGCCATAAATTCCGATTCCATAGTAGATCGGGCTATGCAGGTCTGTTTTGTAGACTTCCATGACACTGCACCTCCTCCAAGAGTGAATACATATCCACTCGTAGATTTAGATTCATCTGAATCTGAAATCCAATTTGCATCACTGTATCCTTCTAATACAGCGGGATAGCTTTTATAATTTAGACCATAATCTAATGTGTGTCTCAGATATCTCAATACTCTGATCAAAGCATCCCAATGAGTTTGACTTGGGTTACAAGTATATCTACTAAGTCTTCCTACAGCATAAGCTATATCTGGTCTTGTACAGTTCATTATGTACATGAGACTACCTATTACCCTTGAGTATTCTAGTTGAGATACACCCTCTCCTGTATGTTTTTTCAACATACAATTATGATCAAAAGGTGTTTTAACAGGTTTACACTCATATTGCTCAAATTTCTTCAACACCTTTTCAATATAGTGAGACTGAGATAAAGTTATCCCTTCAAAATTTTTTAGAATTTTAATTCCAAGAATTACATCTGCTGTTCCTAAATCTTTCATGTCAAAATTCTTGTTTAAGAATTTCTTAGTGCTAATTATGATTTCTTTATTCGTTCCTATAATTAGCATATCATCTACATATAAACAGATGATTACACAATCTCTGCCAAAAGATTTAGAGTACAAACACTTGTCTGCTTCATTTATTTTAAAGCCATTTGATATTAACACATTATCAAATTTTTGGTGCCATTGTTTAGGTGCTTGTTTAAGACCATAAAGAGATTTTTTCATTCTACAAACTTTATGTTCTAGACCTTGAATTACAAACCCCTCAGGTTGATCCATGTAGATTTCTTCTTCAAGATCTCCATTTAGAAATGCAGTCTTAACATCCATCTGATGTATTTCAAGGTTAAAAATACATGCAAGTGACATCAACACTCGAATGGAAGTAATTTTAGTTACAGGTGAGTAAGTATCAAAGAAATCTATTCGTTCTTTTTGTCTAAAACCCTTAGCAACTAACCGGGCTTTAAATTTATCTATGGATCCATCAGTTTTTAGTTTTCTTTTAAATATCCATTTACATCCAATTGTTTTACTTCCAGGAAGAAGATCTACTAATTCCCATGTATTATTAGCCATAATAGAGTCCATTTCAGCATTAACAGCTTCTTTCCAATATGATGCTTCATGAGAAGATATAGCCTCTCTAAAGGAATTAGGATCATTTTCTAATAAAAAAATAATAAAGTCAGGACCAAAATTTATGTCCTTCCTTGCTCTTTTACTTTTTCTGAGTTCTAATTCTTCTAAAGAATTATTAGAAATACCTACAGGTTCTATTGAATTTTCTAAAGGTACATATTGATTTATTGTTGATGAACTAATTGATAACAAAGGATCTCTACCTTTAGAGTTTTCCTTAAAAGGAAAACAGTTCTCAAAGAACTCTGCATCTCTAGACTCAATAATTGAGTTTGAATCTACTCCATTATTTTCTGATTTAATTATTAGAAATCTGTAAGCACTACTATTATGAGAATAGCCTAAAAATATACAGTCAACAGTTTTAGGACCTATTCTAGTTCTCTTTGGGGTAGGTAAAGCAACCTTTGCTAAACACCCCCACACTCTGAGATATTTAAAGGATGGACGCCTTTTATGCCATAACTTATAAGGAGTTTTATCACAATTTTTATGAGGTATTTTATTTAAAATGTAACAAGCAGAGAGAATTGCTTCCCCCCACAAATTATAAGGTAAACTAGAACTAATAAGCATGGCATTCATCATTTCTTTTAAAGTCCTATTTTTTCTTTCAGCTATTCCATTAGACTGAGGAGAATATGGAGCTGTAGTTTGGTGTATTATTCCATTGTTTTCACAAAATTCAGAAAATAAGTGTGAATCATATTCACCACCCCTGTCGGATCTTAGAATTTTAACAGATTTTCCTATCTGTTTTTCTACTTCTAATTTCCATATTTTAAATTTTTCTAGAGCTCCATCTTTGCTTTTTAATAAATAAACATAACAGAATCTACTATAGTCATCAATGAATGTTATGAAATATTTTTTACCACCTCTAGTGACTGTAGATTTTAAATCACATAAGTCACTATGAATTAATCCTAGAGGTTCAGAATTTCTTTCTATAGATTTAAATGGTTTCTTAGAAAATTTAGATTCTACACAAATTTCACATTTTTGTTCATGGGCGGTAGATATTTTAGGAATTAATCCTAATAGCATCAACTTGTTTATAGATTTAACATTTATATGTCCTAATCTATCATGCCACACATTAAGAGAGTCAATCAAATAAGCAGAAGAAGTAGATGTCTTATTCATTTTCTCAACGATTACATTCAACTTAAAAAGACTTTTACTAGCATAACCCTTCCCAACAAAAATTCCATTTTTTGTAAGTACAAATTTATCTGCTTCAAACACCAACTTAAATCCCTTATTGTTCAAGAGTGAACCAGAGACTAAATTTTTCCTTATATCTGGAACATGAAGGACTTCCTTCAGATTAAGAATTTTCCCAGAAGTGAATTTCAAGTTCACTGATCCTTTTCCTGCAATTGCTGAAGTTGAAGAATTACCCATAAAGAGTTTTTCTTCCTTTCCTACTATTTCATAGGAGGAAAAAGCATTCCTGTCACCACAGATATGCTTGGTGGCCCCTGTGTCCACTCACCAGTCCTTCATATTGTCCACAAAATTAACTTCAGATATTACTGCAGAAAAACTCTCCGTCTCTGCAACATTGGCTTGAGCAGATCTTGGATTTTTCTTGTCAGGATGACCAAATTTTCGGAATCCACAGCTCCTTGCGTGATGTCCCGGCTTCCCACAGATAAAACAATCCCCTGTTGTTTTCTTAAAAACCGGTTTTTGGAATTTGGTTTTCTCACTTCGCTTCTTGTGAAAATCAGATTTACCCTTTGCTTTATTATCATATTTTTTCTTTGACATCCCTTCAATTAAATTCGCCTTTGAATTTAATTCTACAACTTTTTCTTTGGTCTCTAAAATTCTGTTGTTTTCCTCTATCCGGAGGCGAACAATAAGGTCTTCGAGTGTCATCTCTTTCCTTTTATGTTTTAACAAATTTTTGAATTCCTTCCACGAGGGAGGCAATTTTTCTATCACTGCAGCTACTTGAAAACCATCACTAATGGTCATACCTTCTTCTAGAATCTCATGTACAATGATCTGTAAATCATGTACTTGAGATATAACAGATTTATCATCCACCATTTTGTAGTCAAAGTACCTACCAACTACAAATTTTTTAGTTCCTGCATCTTCTGTTATGTACTTTTTCTCTAGCATTTCCCATAGATCTTTAGCAGTTTTCACCTTACAGTACACATCATAAATAGGAGGAATTAAGCCATTAAGTATGTAATTCCTACACATGTAATCTGCATGATCCCATTTATCCTTAACCAGTGTTCTAGCAGGTTCCAAATCATTCTCATAAGATTTTGGATCACTAATAACATATGCAACATTCAGGGTGTTAAGGTAGAACATCATCTTTTGTTGCCATCTTTTGAAATTGTTTCCATCAAAAGGAATTGGTTTTTCAGAGTTGGACATCATGCTTGCGTACAGATAATTTGAATTAGAGATTTGAAAGATTTTACCTTAAGATTGTTATAATCTGTATGCTAAAAGGCAGAGTTTACCGATCACCAATTCGTATGTAGTCATGACTGGACTAGAATTAATATTTAAAAAAAAAAACCAAAAATAGGTGGGTGAACCCTAGGGGTGGGTGAACCTTACCCACGGTTAAGGGGTGTCAAAGGAGACACATGGCGACTTCTAGGGGTGATAACCGGATGTGCCACATCCGGTTATCACTGGAGAGGAATTGCACCCAAAAAACAGTACTCAGCTATTTGTATAGATAGTACTATTATTTATTTGATTTCAGTACATGGGAAATAGATTGTTGACTTTTTTTTTTTTTAATAACAAACAATACTCTCACACACACTATCACACAACACAAAATCAACACACTAAGGCTCAAGCCAGTACACCCACATACCCTCTCTGATTGTTGACTTTTTTTTTTCTTTTGGTGAACTCTGATTGTTGACTTTGGTTACCTTAAAAAGAAAAACCAAGTCATACTACGCTAGCAAAATGTAATTCCCAGTCATGATGCGATTAGCAACATATTAAAGGTCTGGCCCTCGGCACACGAAATCCATCTTGCTGCGATCCCACAGGTCAACACGTGTCTTTCTTAACTGTGGTTAATATTTACTAGCCTTAAAGGTTCAACTTGTACCAATGCTTTTTAAAAAAAAATATTAAAAATTTTTAACTACAGGAATTAAATTTCATAACATGAGTTAAAAGAGAAGTTAAAGGGTCTTTGTGAGTGGACAGATGGTTTTGGTTTGGCTAGGGCCAGACCAAATCCAATCCCCATAATAAAATAAGTAGCTCCGGTTCAGGAGCCATTTTGGAAAGAAAAAAGAAAATTAAAAAAAAAATGCCTTTGAGCAGGTGAAGTTTGGAAATATCTCGAGAGGGTGTGAATGTCGGGCTCTTGTTAGGTCTTAGTGTTCATACGTTGGATAAACAAACAAAAGAAAATGACTTTAAGAGTCAATGAACACTTAAACCGAAAAATATAAAAGAAAGCTCTCTCACTGAGCTCTATGCATGAAAATGATAAACAAAAGAAATTGACTTGAAAAGTTTTAAAACTAAAACTTAAAACACTCTTCCATTTTATTTCATTACTTCTAAAACACTCTTAAGTTAAAAAAAAAAAAAAAAAAAAAAACTGACACATTAAAGTCATAGAATACCTAACACAAAAAAAAATTATAAAGAGAGAGTTTGGTTGGGTCTTATTATTAAAACCTAGGATAACCATAGACATATAGTGCTTTGTTGAGTCTTATTATTTAAATCTTGGATAAACAAAAACAAAGGACTTAAGAGTCAATAAATAATTAACCCAAAAAAATAAAAGAAAACTTTCTTAGAGAGAGAGACATTAAAGTATTTTAAAATTCAAGCAGGTTGGGTCTTATTCTTTAAACCCGGGAGAGAAAAACGCAGGTAGCCATTATGAGAATTGAATACGCGAATAATTGTCAAACTTGAGTGATCAGCCATAGTGACTGCTGTATATGTACAATGAAATGAGATTGTGTACAACTCATATAAATGATTGCAAAGAGTGATAGGATAGTGATTAAATGTATAGAATTAGGACAGTCATTCCATCGTACGAGTTTCCATTGTTGGGGAAGATTCTCTCTTTGGTGATAGGATAGTGATTATCCAATACTTTTGTCGTAAAAGAGTTGAGTATGTGACATGAGAGAGAAATGTCAAGGTTATGAAGAAGAACCCGAATCCAATGAGTATCGACAACAATAATAGCAAGAGTGCGATACTCAACTTCAACACTGGAGTGACTGATAGTGTATTATTTCTTACTCTATCAATAAATAAAGTTAGGCCTAAGAGCATGTAGTGGATTTGTGATTTTTATGGCACCGATCTCATTTGGCATTAGAGTAGGCACGAAGATGATTTGAGGATGATGATGTGGTGAGGAACCTATTGAGAGAAAACAACAAACAGACAAGAACACACAAGATTTACGTGGTTCACCTGGTATAGGCTATGTACACAGAGAGATTGCTTTCTACACTAAAATCAAAGCAAAGAGAATAAAATGGCTTCTAGCCCCTCAAACAATCTCTCTCTTAGAAAAAACGTTTTACGTAATTTAATGAAACCCTAATACAAAGATAGTATTTATAATAGGGTAATATTGGGCTTGCAAAACCAAGTTAGAAGACCTAACACATGGGGGGTATTCAAACAACCTAAGGGGGCGTTCGAACCCCTTTAAGCTGAGAATCCTCACTTACAAAATACATAACCCTCTCTTCACAACTCTCAACAGTAGTCTAGATAGGGTCACCTATCTAGTACTCCATCATCAAGGTAATGATCTATGGCAGGCTCAGGATCGTAGTACTCCTCCTCAATCTAAGGCTCAGAGGCATGTACATCATCAACAAGACTTACAACTCAACAATTCAACTGACCATGGAATACTCAGCGTATACAAGCTACTAGCTAACAGTTTAATAATATCATTTCACATGCAAGGCGTAGAGACATAGAAATCCTTAAAACCTAATACATAGTTTCCAAAACCATTTCCTTATGAGTTTCGTAATAAAATCTAAAAACATATGAGTCGTATGAGTTCGTATGAGAATCAGAGTCTTATGAGTTTTTAGAGTTCCTTAAGAGTTCTTATGATTCATGTGAGTATTTATGATCCGTAGAGACTTAGAGACTTAGATCACTTTGAGAATTGTGAGCATTTATGATCCTTCAAAAACAATCTTTGAAACTTTGAACTTTTTCTTGGAGCTGGATGTGACATACCCTTAGGTATACCCTATCCATGACCAACCTTGAGTTTGGCTTTATTAATGCTTTTGAGCTTGATAGCTTTAAGAATTCTTAGAAAACTTATGAATGATCCAAATAAACCATTCCTATGAGAAATCATCGAGTCATGTAAGCATACAAAGCATGTGAGTAGCATGGTAAGCATAGAAAACCTTTAACCATAGATGCGTAGTCATAGAATTTCTATCATAGGGATAGTTTATACACACATAGTTCCCATCCATCCAATCCATTCAAGAACAGAGATAATTTATGGTTTTTCTTAAAGGAAATAATACAAGGGTAGATAGTAGAGTGTATCTACCTTTCCTAGATCAATCTCTTGATCTAATTCGCTTGAGAATTGTTGGAGAAGCAAGATCCGGACTTCGGAAGCACTAACTATGCTTCACCTTCAATCTAGGTTCAAACCCTAGCTTCTCTCTCTCTAAAAACTCTCCAAAATTTTCTTTGAGGGTTTGTGAAACCCTTAGGCCACGAAATGGCCTTTATATAGGTGTTTAGGATTTGACTAAAGACCCAAACATCCTTAAAATGTCCCCCAAGGTCGGCTACATGCTAAAATGGCCATTATTGGTTAACTGAATATTGCACTCGGTCGACCAGGCAGTGTAGGGGGTTATGGAAAAAACCCCCATACAAAATTTGTGAGCATCGGTCGACTGGATTTATGTGTGGTCGAACAGATTGATCCCCATCTAACTCTCTTTTGCCGCTTTGATGTTTTCACCATAACTTTTTATTGGCTTATTGGATTTAGGTGATTCAACTTGAGTTAGACTCAAAATTCAAAGCGAAACAATTTTTTATCCAATAGTCGAATCCTAATTCTGAAGGATTAATGGTCTAAATTGGACTTAAAGTTGACTGTTCCTCGGAATACTTACTGCAAACCAGTCTTCAGAAACCAACATTTGACCTAACTTCCACTAAAAATATGGAAAAGTGTTAAACATGAACATCAAAGAGGGTTTCGATATCTTTCTAATGGTTCAAAAATCATTGAATTCCGATAAGCGGTAACAAATCTAAGGTTCCCTAAAATTGAGGTTATGTTTAGACATCCCTCCTTTTCAACCTTAGAACTTTTCCCAATTATGTTTTAACTCTCATAAACATAGAGGAAAACCCCCCTCAAGATCTTAACACATTCATAATACCTAAAACACTTACATTAAAAATAAAAGCCCTCAGTTCATTTCAATACATAAAACCATAATTACATCAAGGTTTTAGGCCTTAAAAAATACTATTCATAGCACTATTCACAGCCTAGTGATCTCAGTTCTGGGATTCTACAGGTTTGGTCTTCACCCAAAAGAAGATTGTGTGATAAGTGGATCGTGTTGAATCCTCAAGTGGGTAGCTTGAGGCAGGGATGTAGGCGGAAGGCTGAACCTCGATAATAAATCTTATGTTTGCTTTCCTCTTCTCCTCTCTTTATTTACTGTTGCATTGATTATAGAATTGTTAGATTTTCATTCCCTTGTTATTAGATTAATTAAAATTCTGCTTAAGGGATTAAGAAGAAAATTTTAATTTACCAAGACCCTATTCATCCCCCTCCTAGGGTCCCAAGGGCGACGACGACGTCAACAACGACTAGAGGGCATCGGAGAGCAAGGGACTTCTGCAAAAAGCGCGGGAGAATGGAGTTTAAGTCGAAGAGTTTTGCTTAAAAGGGAGAGTGGGAGGTTGTATTGCGCGATAGGATTGTATCATGCGCGAGAGAAGTTAATAAAATGTGTACTTCCCTCATTTGGATTACTGTCGCTAGAGTTGTAACTAATACCCACAAAATCATCATCGTGGCAACTTAATTTCTTAATTAGCGACAATTACATGTCCGTTCCTAAAACGAACAATTACTTAATTTTCTAATTAGCAACATTTAAATGTCGGTCGCTAAAAGAAAGTCTTAATTTTTCACTAATTTGCTAGTTAGTATACAGACTTGACTTCTAGTGATAGATATTTAGTAACGGTCCTATAACCGTCGGTATAAGACATTTGTAGCAACACTTTTTGAGCCCGTCACTTAAATTCTGTCACTAGAAGTCATATTTGTTGCAGTGATCCTACTCTTACTATAAGCTTTGAAGGAGTAAGGTAGATTAACACCATCTCCTCTCCCAATGAGACAATATCTACTAACCCTAAGGATCACGTTTTGTCCCCCCAATATTACAAGCTACCTAGCCTTTTTATTATTTTCTCTTTGGGTCGTCCCACGTCTGACCCACTCTGCCTTCTTATTGTATTTCCACTCATTTTCTCTTTTCTTTATTTTTACTTCTTAAATAAGCAATAAAAAAACAGTTTGATCTCCGTTTTTTTTTGTAGGCAGCTATATCATTTATCTATCTCTACTAGGGATTACGAGGTTAGAACTCAAGGTGGGCGCTCAACGGCCACACCCAGACTCAAACACGAGTCAGACCTCCCCAAAGGGAGATACACAACCACTGGGACAAATGGCAGCGTGTGCCTTGATCTCCAATTGATCTTTTATTTTGGCATGATGAGATTTTCTATGGATCTAACAAATTACTAAATACAGACTGCAAATTCAGTTTGATGAAATTTCGAAGTAGCAAATTAACAACGAATTTATAAGAGAAAAGCTGTCATATTAATAGGGTAGTAGAAGAGAAATATTATTAACCTCATTTGAGTAATTTGTGTGAAGTTGAAGTGTCACAGGTTCGAATCTAAAATGTTATATTGTAAAAGAGAAGAATCTTTAAAAGTTATTTGTTAAGGAGTGCTTGTGTGTAGTTGAAGTGTCACGGGTTCGAATCTAAAATCTTATATTGTGAAAGAGATAAGGATCTTTAAATTGTATTTGTTATGGAGTGCTTGGAATCTTCTACATGGAAGGGATGCTTTGCTTTAATTGGTAGAAGAAGACAAATCCTATAGTGGGAATTTCAATTTAAATCTCATTTCTTAGACGAATAATAGTTAATTATATATATATATATATATATGGCAATGATAACGTGTATGTTAACAAGTTAATCCAAGGTTCCCTCCAAAAATGGTAACCCAAAGTAAACTCAATGTTATTCTTGTAAATATACCTTTTATGTTAATTATTTTTATAAAATCAATTTTTTTTATATAAATTTCCATTCTCTTGTGATTTTGTATTTTCACTGCTAACATTCAAACCCTTTGAAAATATCGGGCTCGCTTTTGTTTCGAGAAATCTCAACCCGTTTATAAAGCTGATCAGGATTGGGTTGAGCTCGAGCAACTCCTCATACATGACAAGTCTTAAATCTTAATATCTAATTAATTTATTAGTAAGTATATAATTATTTTGGTGATATATTTACTAAATGTTATTGCAAGTTTAAATGTGGTTGTAATGTTTATATAATTAATGAATATATATACCTAACCGTATCTCAATTAGGCGTCTCTTCAATATACCTATATTTTTTCAATCTCAAGGAATTTTCTATTTGAAGTAGACAATTTAGAATCTACATTAATGTCTTACCAAAAAAAGCTTTATAAATATTAATTTTGTCTCATCAATAGATAAGATTTTCCTATCTGAAAAGTAAAAACATTGAAAATGTTCACTAATTTATCAAGAGAGATTTTGACCAAGGATTATAGTATATTTTTTCAATATACCTAAAGTTTCAAATCTCATTATCTTTATTTTTCAAATGAAATGATAAAGTTGATTGTAAACCTACTCCGATAATAAGTTGGGGACTTCAAGTTTACTTAGGTCAATGGGACGACTGGCCCAGTAGCCCAGCTTGACATGCGCGACATGGACAAAGTGCAGTTTGAGTCCGATCCATGAACCCATAGGGCTTTATCTGGCCTAAAAAAATAAAGCCCATATTTCTTAGGGGTTGTGGTAGGGCTAGGTTTCTTAAAGCTTGAGCCTGGCCCAGCCTAGCTCAAAGATGTTACTTATATGTAATGTGCATTAATTGTTAGAAAAGGTTAGTTAAATATATATAACTAACCTTCTATATTAATTAAAAACAAATACACAGTTCAAGTACTTCTTTGGTTGCTAGATCAATCCTTGATTCGACTCTTCTTTATGGAAAATTTAACTCTAAATAATATGCCCTAGAGAGAAGTCCGACTATGAAGATATTAAATTTTTCTACGATAATTTTTGGTTTTCCTCGACTTAAAGTTTTCATTCTTATTGTATAATTGAAACTTTTGTGTTCCTTTAGCTGTATCTTCAAGATTTGTAGAAAGTCAAGCCCTCGTAAGGCTCTTTGTTTTGGATCGAATTAAACCACTTGCTCCACCGCTTGTGCGGAAGAACCACAAATCATGCAGGAAGAATTTCAAAGGATTTAAAAATAAGGGGGCTTTGATGCCTTTTTTTTGTAGAGAGGTACAAACAGCTTGTAGCAAAAGGGAAAGTCTCAGTAGAAGTTGATTGACCTGTCTCTTCAATTGACGATCTACTGCTTCCTCTTGGTTGCAGATGCCCATGCTTTAATTCAAAAGCCTTAGGCAGTGATGAATAGCCAGGAAGATCGGAGTATTGAATTCGTCCTCCCTTCAGCCCAGTTACAAGCTTCTTGTTCATATCTCTCATCAATTTCTTGGAAACCTTGGGAAGGTATTCTTAGTGTTTAGTCACTTTAGTCATTTTCCTCAAAATTTTCAATTCTATGTTCTTACAGTTAAGTTTAAGTAATAACAATATAGAAGATGAAGGGGGATCCGGATAAAAATTTATGCTGAAACTGGATCCCCTAGATCTTAACACCATAAAAAATATCAAAATTATCTAAGAGTTTTAGTCATATCACCTCTGTGAATGTTTTTCACCGGTGAAGCTTAATCCACTTGAACCGTTAGAACTCTTTATAGAGATTTCTCCGAAAAAATAATAGAAGCTCAATCTTTGTTCTTCGCTATCCCCACGAAGCTTTAGAATATCCTTTGGAATTATAGAAGTAGGAGGAAGAAGATAGATCAATAGTGTAGACATTCTATCACCAATAATACTAAGGTTCAAAACCCTAGATTTGTAAAACCCAACTAGGACCACCAATATAGCTCAGGAAAATCCCTAGGGGTCTCCCCTAGGGCTCACGGTTTGGAGAGAGAGAGGAGATGAGAGAAAAAATTCTGGAGAATTCTACTTAATGGTCTAGGGTGTTGGGGTATTTATAGACTAGGATCTTATCATAATCCTACTCCAACTTGATCTTATCTAGTAGGATTTATTAATTAACAATAACTCTTATTATTAATTAAATAAACTCCTACTTAATCTATAATCACTTTAGTTATAGTACTCATATTAATTAAAGAGTCCCTATTATAAGAGGATTCCTTAATTAAAAGAGATAAGTCAACATCCTATACCAAAGTAGGAAACCTAGTCAAACTAGGAATCCACAAGGGGGGACGTGAGCTTCTATGGGGCGTGGGATTTGAGGAGTTAAAACTCTTTATTGTAATCTAATTACAATAACATCTTAATCCTAATTGCAATCCAACACTTGGATTTTAATTCCATAATAAAATGAATTATATTTCAATAATTATTCAATTAAACAAATCCTAATCCAATTAGGATTCCTTAAGTGGGCTCCCCACCATAGGGTTTGAACCCATGGGCTTTGGCCAATATTAAAGGTCCATTTTAATGGGTTTATCGATATTGGTCAAACCCATTTCCCCTTTAATTATGTTAATCAAATAATTACTAAAATAATTCCTTAGTTTAAATTAACAATTAATTTAAACAATAGATTAACTATTGATCTATTTAATTAAATGATTAACTTTTAATCACTTAAAATAATTGATTAAATTTTAATCAATTATTGAGCTTGTATTTCTTATGTGAGCACCTCCACAAATTGCTCTAGGACATTTTTACCCTGACTTATCCAATGTTATCCCATTGACCTTAAATGAGAATTATATCGGAATTGCAAATGACTTGAGATATCCATATTGTAATTGAATCCCAGTGTATGAACATTAACCATTACGGATCCCACCACATGAACTTTTAAATTCGATTTATCATTCCAAATATATTATCCCTAATGGGCCTTCGAGATTGACATATTATCTAACTCATAGCCCATTGCAAATCATCCGAGTTTCCAAGACTTATGATTAAGTCATGAGAAACAATTTCTCATGAAAAACATTTTGAAAAAATCATTTTATAAGTATAATATCTTTTAATAAAAGTATATTTCAAAACTTATTTTGTTTTCAAAATCACCTGCGCAGGATTTGAACTTAATCAACTGTCTTATCCGGAACTTGGATAATCTCTCAAATTAATGAGCATGGATTTCTTGTTTGAAATTCATCATGACTCGAACAACTTTCTGACTATCCAACTATCACTGTATTGTATTCCCTAAGTTAGAAAATACGTTGGTGGAATCAAAACAGTCAGATCACTGCCTAGTCATAGATGAACTCATCAGATCTAAGGATCATCGAAACCGTTCAATGTGAATGAGAGACCAACTATCTGATAGTATGTTTATGCAAGAGATCTCTCATTGAATGCAATCAATCAGTGTACATTTAAGCACCCATATGCTGATGTGTAGTCTCCACTACAATAGTTTGAGATAGAACTACATCTCAACTATTGAGAACATCTTAGCATTCTGGTAGCCATATAAGTGAAGTGCCCAGCTTCACCCACAGCTGTGACTATATAAGGTATAAGGAACCGGAAAGTTATATCTACCTATGATAATCTAATCACATAACTTTTCTACAATATATCCTATGGACCTTTATCGATATCTCATATCGTATAAATCATCTCATGATCATGGTCAATTACCCATAATGAATAAACAATAGATTAAGAAGAAGCATTTATTAATCAAATTAATAAGGTTCTAACAATCTAAATGACTTTTCTAGGCATCATGTCCAACAGAAGATAGGGAACTGTAACTACTATGAGAACAATTGACACAAGACAAATGTATTCTTTGTGACAATAGATTTATATCAAGGTCACCTATGAGAACTATATCTTTTTATATAGATGAATTGATAACACATATTCCAAAAGAGATCCCTTGGCATATGTTATTTAGAGATGATGTGATATTACTAGATAAACTAAATAAGGAGTAAACACAAAATTAAATTGTTGACTACAACTTTAAAATTTAAGGGATACAAAATAATTACCAATGCAAAATTTATGGAATATTAGTGAGAATTCATATAGGTGGATACTGTTGTTAAAATAATTGACGAAGAGGTAATTCAAAGCAAATAAGTTTGTTATCTTTACTCAATTAATTTATAATGATGGAGAGATGTTATCCATTGAAGAAGCGATTGATGGGTAAAGCGGAGACGTGCATTCAGAATGTTACATGACCGACACATCCCGATTAAAATGAAATAAAAAATTTGCAAGACAATGATTAAACAACCTATATTTTTATGGAGCAAAATGTATGCTACGAAGAAGCAATAAATGAATTGGCTTAATGTAAAATGAGAATAGGATATCGAGATAAAGTGTGCCATTCTCCTAATTAACAGTCACCTCGGAATTTCGGGGATGGAAAGGGGTCGTTTAGCATCAATTCTGGCATTTCTCTCATTCTGAAAAATAATTAATTCTTATAATCAATTTTGTACTGTGAATGCATTTGGTAAATGTCAATTAGAATTAATTATGAAGAAAAGAAATAACAGAATTACGTTTGGATGAAAAAATGAAAATGAAAAATAAATAAAATTGTTTTAAGCATTAAATATTATTATATCATCAACACATATAGAAGTATCATAAAATACAAAATTTTTAATTATATTATCTATCTCCTCAATTTTGATGCTTAACTTGTTCATTATAAGTGTGTTTTTCAGAATTGATTATGAAAAGCGACTTTTTTTGGTTCCCTAAAAATTGTGCCTAAAGCAAGATGATTCTTAAAATCGTTTCCTAAAAATGACTTGCCAACAAGGTTTAGACTGTTTCTTCTGTTCCCAAGATAAGAAAAATCATTCCCGAGGAACGATGCCAAACAGCCCCAAAATCCCAAGTTGATGTGGTAAGCACGAGTCCAGGAGAGGCATTTAATTTATGAAACTTTGGTGGCTTATAATACAATGGACTGCCGTTGAGATGCCCAAGCTAAGGTTATTACCGTTGACCCAAAATCTGGAATGAGGGAATGATGATAATTATGAGTGAAAGTAAGAAAGCAATATTTGATCCTTGAGTTTTTGGGACAATGTGAAGGTTATTCAAAAGCGTAGTGTAGTTCCCATATAAATCAATGCTAGTGCCTAGCGGTGCCAATGCCCTCATCAAAGGTGGTCAAGGGCGTCTCTGAATATGGTACAGGTCTCGAGTTCAAATCCCCAATTGATAAGGCTACTAGGAAAATGTGGAATTTTTTGGTACAAAAAACCAGTTCACAAGAAATAGTATGCCAAAGCGCATGTTACAATTGTACCATAGTCATGTCATATGATTCCTCAACAGCGTTATCGCTATGTGTGCCTTATTCTCCTTAAGTTGCAGTCATGGACAAGAATCATGTCCTACCATTCCATTCTATCAACATTCATATCTTGAGATTGTTTCATTTTCTCATTATCCAATATATGTGGCATGGTTATAATGGAATGGAGTGGCAGACGAGATAAACTCACTTTGCGCCTTGTGCAAATAGTGTAGACTCTCATTTTAATTGACAATGAGATAACCTAATCAAAATACCCACATATTTTGTAGTTGGAATAGAGAACAACTGGTTTAGGTGAAAAATAGGATTTTGCGATTCGTAAGAATTACAAGAAAAGAATTTGAAGAATGTCAAAGAGGAATTATTTTTGTAGGACTATATGTGATATTTGGATATGGTTGAGATGCCCAAGCTACTTTATTCTCTTTTAAACGAAGATTGCCTTGCCAAGGTTCTAATGGGACAACCTTAGTTATTAACCAAGAGCCATTTGAGAAGCAAAAGTATCTTGTTTTGCCACTAATTTCAAGTGCCAAAGATATGGAGACCCCACCAATTAATTCTTTTTTTTTTTTTTTTACTTTTGGAAATTGTGTGGCCTATAAAAGGCTCCAAGACCAGTCCTAAATTAGCTAAGCCATGCCAACGAGCAAGCAAGAAATCAACACGTGTGTCTTCAAGGCATTGGTTGTTCAACTCTCCCTCAATGGCTTCTGACCTTGTCGTCTCGGACATAGTCATGTTGCATGCTAAGTACGACAGGCTAAAGGCCATTGTTGGGAGAGTTATAACAAATCATGTCTTGCGTTGGAGATGTGGTTCTTGGCAAGGCATCCATTTGTATTTCTATGGAGTCCACCTTGGAATTCATTCCTCGCTCTCCCTCAAGGCTTCTGAATTGCCTCTAGAAGGTAAACCTGATTGCTTGGGGATAACAGCTGTCATGCTCATGGATTTGAGGTCGAGGTGCACCTTTGCTTTACTATTTTGGGTTACTACAATAAATAAATAAATATATATATATATATATATATATATAGATACGGTTCAAATATCATGCGGAGCTCTGCACGGTGCGGAGCTCCAGTTGTAGACACCGGGTGGCAAATGTGCACATAATTACACATTTGCCACCCGGTGTGTACAACTGGAGCTCCGCACCTTGTAAAGCTCTGCATGAAAATATATATATATATACACACTATTATCCTAGTGGGAACAAATATTAGTGTTGGCTGCTAATATCTTGGTAGGAACAGATTTCGGCGGAAACTGCTGTTATAATCCTGACGGAACAACTTTCAATGACGGTATCAGAAAAACCACCGCTGTGTAGGTCTTTTGGAGGTGGTTCTTTTGAATTGTCACTAAATCTCTGCCGCTAAATCCCTTACATTTTGTAGTGTTCTTAGGTTCCTTATAAATCATCATTAAAGTCTTTCAATAATATTCAGTTACTTTACATCAACTATTGATTCTTTGGTTACCCCTTATCTCTCTAGTGAATTTTTTTAAAATAAATTTTTTCGAAGAGATGATGGCTCTCCTAATTTTTTTTTTTATTCCAAATATCTGTTTGGTCTCCATGATGGCTCGTACCATTGCCCACCTCCTCAACTTGATGACGGCTCTTCTAATCCAGGATTCTCTTCATGGTAGCGTATTGATAACTATCTGATGAGTTGTCTCATTGCAACCCTCTCATTGGAGGGTTATTTGCTCAAAACAGTAGGACTTCAATCCTCTAGTGCCATCTTGGATCCTATTCTCTCTACGTTACTCCACAATATCAAAACAAAATGATGGAATTACGCCTTAAGTTCCAGACACTTTGCAAGGGAACTAAATCTATAGTAGATTTTCTCAACAAATTGACGACTATTGTTGACTCCCTTTCTTCTGTTCAAGACCATATCTTAGACAGAGATCTAGTCATGTTTACTGTTAGAGGACTACCCTCTAAATAAGAAGCATTTATCACTGCCACTACCAATAGGGTGGAACCCATTATTTTCTCGGAACTTCGGGCATATCTCCTTGCCCATCATGGGCAGCATCTTCTTCAGTTCAATAATCCAGCCACCACCAACCTAATCGTCCTTGACGTGATTCTATCGGCATCAATATCAGGCTACTTATCAAGATGATTCTCTTCAAAAGTCATTTGCAGTTGTTTCTGGACATGTGGGGATTGTGGAGGAGTTGGTGAAGTTGATGCCAGAAAAATCCTTAGAATTGACAAACAAAGCCGGAGCCACAACCCTTCATCTTGCTGCCTTAAAAGTGGAAACACAAATATGGCGAAGGCAATGGTGAAGAAGAATTTAAATTTCCGTGCCTTTCAAAATTTGTTAGGTGTAATCCCAATTGCCATGGTGGCTTCTTGTGTCCATATGGTTCGTTATCTTTACTCGGTCACTCCAAAACAAGAGCTAAATCCGGAAACCAGTAAAAATGGTGTTTCACTTTTTACGAGTGCAATTTTGGATGATATCCATTGTAAGCTCATAATATCCAACATTTTTAAAATAGTTATCTAATACTCTCCTATTATGGTTTCATCCATAGATGCTTTGGATCTACTACAACACTACCCCGTTTGGCTACTATTGTGGATTATAATAATTGCTCGATCTGCTTTATATGTGTTGTCTCAAAGACAGTCTGCATTCCTATGGGGAATTATTAGAGAAATATTATCTTAGGAAAATAATGATGTGATATGTATGGGAAGGATCTTGTAGATAATCTTAGATTATTATCTTTAGTATATGATTATCTTCAATATTGTCTTTCCAAGTTCAAGAGTTTGAGTTATCTATTAAACCCTCTATGGGTCATTGTAATCCACTCAAGATTTCTCAATTAAAACATAATTTTACATGGTATCAGGAGCCATGCTCATTGGTAACATTTATCATATTTTATCTACCAGCAGGGAGGGTGTCCACCCAGGAGCACGCCGTTCATTTTTTGTTTTTTTGCGGGTGTCGATGAGAACTTTCGGTGGGGGGACTTTTTTCTTTTTTCATAGTAAACCCAAGAACATTGACAGCGGGTGATGCCTCGCCAAGCACGAACCCACTTGTAGGCGTCGTGAAAAACCTTTGTTTATTTATAGCTTAAATAAAAAAACCCTACGTTGAGTAAACACGGTCTATACTTGTATACCCACATCATATTCATACTCGATGGATTCGCTCTTTTTTCTGCTTGTCAATATATGAAACCTCGTGAGCAAAGGGAATTTACCGATCACTGAGTTACGTTACTTGGACCCAGAGCCCGCTAAAATAATGGACACGTCACCACCTCTTTCAACTAAGGGCCAAAAATAGGATTCCCGGGTGAGGAATGGATGAAGGGACCCCTTTAAGGTATGCCGTCGAAGATTTTTTGAATATTTCAATTTTTGGCAAATTTTTGGGGTTTTATCAAGGTTTTTAGGATTGTGAATAATGATTTAGAGGTTCCAGTTGTGGAGACATGAGAAGGATTTTGAGTCCAAAACGATGCTAACTAAACTCAAATGTAACTCAAGAGATGGTCAAAGAATTATAAAACTCAAGGATCATTAACAAGGGTGTTGCATGATGACGAGTAGATGGTTATTGTCAATACGCGCCTATTTGTGAATTAGGTTGGACAATAACTCATAATACCATTGCATTTTGTGGGACATTTTGGTAATATACATCTTCTAAATCCTGAAATCATCCTTTATCCATTCAAAAGAACACTGAAAGAACAAAAGAAAGTGGAAAGGAATAAAGGAAAAAAGTGGAGAGAAAAGGAAATCTCATCATCTCTATTCTAATGATTTCCATATAACATTATAAAAGATGTTAATGGAGTGTTAAATATAA
>CM026566.1:20705572-20818190 GCA_015143295.1 Tetracentron sinense
AAAGGAAAAATTTTTTTTTTTTTTTTTTTTTTTTTTTTTCTTTTTTTTTTTTTTTTTTTTTAAAAAAAAAAAAAAAAAAAAAAAACAAAAGAAAAATAAACAAAAATAAAAAAAAAAAAAAAAAGTGTATTTTGAATGCAGGTGAACGTTTGGAAAATATTCTCAAGGAGGGTGTGAGTATCTGCTCTTGTTAGGTCTTCGTGTTCCTACCTTGGATAAACAAACAAAAGAAAAGACTTTAAGAGTCAAACTAACACTTAAACGAAAAAGATAAAAGAAAGCTCTCTCACTGAGCTCTATGCATGAAAATGATTAACAAAAGAAATTGACTTGAAAAGTTTTAAAACTAAAACTTAAAACACTCTTCCATTTTATTTCATTACTTCTAAAACACTCTAAGTTAAAAAAACAAACTGACACATTAAAGTCATAGAATACCTAACACAAAAAAAATTATAAAGAGAGAGTTTGGTTGGGTCTTATTATTTAAATCTTGGATAAACAAAAACAAAGGACTTAAGAGTCAATAAATAATTAACCCAAAAAAATAAAAGAAAACTTTCTTAGAGAGAGAGACATTAAAGTATTTTAAAATTCAAGCAGGTTGGGTCTTATTCTTTAAACCTGGGAGTGAAAAACGCGGGTAGCCATTATGAGAATTGAATACGAGAATAATTGTCAAACTTGACTGATCAGCCTTAGTGACTGCTGTATATATACAATGAAATGAGATTGTGTACAACTCATATAGATGATTACAAAGAGTGATAGGATAGTGATTAAATGTATTGAATTAGGACAGTCATTCCATCGTACGAGTTTCCATTGTCGGGGAAGATTCTCTCTTTGGTGATAGGATAGTGATTATCCAATACTTATGTCGTAAAAGAGTTGAGTATGTGACATGAGAGAAATGTCAAGGTTATGAAGAAGAACTCGAATCCAAAGAGTAACGACAACAATAATAGCAAGAGCGTGATACTCAACTTCAGCACTGGAGTGACTGATAGTGTATTATTTCTTACTCTCTCAATAGATAAAGTTAGGCCTAAGGTAGACACAAAGCATGTAGTGGATTTGTGATTTTTATGGCACCAAGCTCAATTGACATTAGAGTAGGCACGAAGATGATTTGAGGATGATGATGTGGTGAAAGGAACCTACTGAGAGAGAACAACAAACAGACAAGAACACACAGGATTTACGTGGTTCACCCAGTATAGGCTATGTACACAGAGAGATTGCCTTCTTCACTAAAATCAAAGCAAAGAGAATAAAACGGCTTCTAGCCTCTCAAACAATCTCTCTTAGAAAAAATGTTATACTTAATTTAATGAAACCTTAATACAAAGATAGTATTTATAATAGGGTAATATTGGGCTTGCAATACCAAGTTAGAAGACCTAACACGTGGGGGGTATTCAAATGACCTAAGGGGGCATTCGAACCCCTTTAAGCTGAGAATCCTCACTTACAAAATACATAGCCCTCTCTTCAGAACTCTCAATAGTAGTCTAGATAGGGTCACCTATCTAGTACTCCCTCATCAAGGTGATGATCTATGGCAGGCTCGAGATCGTAGTACTCCTCCTCAATCTAAGGCTCAGAGGCATGTACATCATCAACAGGACCTACAACTCAACAATTCAGCTGAACATGGAATACACAGCGTATACAAGCTACTAGCTAACAGTTTAATAATATCATTTCACATGCAAGGCATAGAGACATAGAAATCCTTAAAACCTGATACATAGTTTCCAAAACCATTTCCTTATGATTTTCGTTATAAAATCTAAAAACATATGAGTCATATGAGTTCGTATGAGAATCAGAGTCTTATGAGTTCTTAGAGTTCCTTAAGAGTTCTTATGAGTCATGTGAGTATTTATGATCCGTAGAGACTTAGATCACTTTGAGACTTGTGAGCATTTATGATCCTTCCAGCTTGTAAAACGATCTTTGAAAATTTGAACTTTTTCTTGGAGCTGGATGTGACATACCCTTAGGTATACCCTATCCATGACCAACCCTGAGTTTGGCTTTATTAATGCTTTTGAGCTTGAAAGCTTTAAGAACTCTTAGAAAACTTATGAATGATCCAAATAAACCATTCTTATAAGAAATCATCGAGTCATGTAAGCATACAAAGCATGTGAGTAGCATGGTAAGCATAGAAAACCTTTAACCATAGATGCCTAGTCATAGAATTTCTGTCATAGGGATAGTTTACACACACATAGTTCCCATCCATCCAATCCATTCAAGAACAGAGAGAATTTATGGTTTTTCTTAAAGGAAATAATACAAGGGTAGATAGTAGAGTGTATCTACCTTTCCTAGATCAATCTCTTGATCTAATTCGCTTGAGAATTGTTGGAGAAGCGAGATCCGAACTTCGGAAGCACTAACCATGCTTCACCTTCAATCTAGGTTCAAACCCTAGCTTCTCTCTCTTCTCTCTCTCTAAAAACTCTCCAAAATTTTCTTAGAGGGTTTGTGAAACCCTTAGGCCATGAAATGGCCTTTATATAGGTGTTTAGGATTTGACCAAAGACTCAAACATCCTTAAAATATCCCCCAAGGTGGGCTACAGGCTAAAATGGCCATTATTGGTCGACTGGATATTGCACTCGGTCGATCGGATAGTGTAGGGGGTTATGAAAAAAACCCCCCATACAAAATTTGTGAGCATCAGTCGACCGGATTTATGTGTGGTCGACCAGATTGATCCCCATCTAACTCTCTTTTCCCGCTTTGATGTTTTCACCATAACTTTTTATTGGCTTATTGGATTTAAGTGATTCAACTTGTGTTAGACTCAAAATTCAAAGCGAAACAATTTTTTATCGAATAGTTGAATCCTAATTATGAAGGATTAATGGTCTAAATTGGACTTAAAGTTGACTGCTCCTCGGACTACTTATTGCAAACCAGTCTTCGGAAACCAACATTTGACCTAACTTCCACTAAAAATATGGAAAAGTGTTAAACATAAACATCGAAGAGGGTTTCGATATTTTTCTAATGGCTTAAGAATCATTCAATTCCGATAAGCGGTAACAAATCTAAGGTTCCCTAAAATTGAGGTTATGTTTAGATATCCCTCCTTTTCAACCTTAGAACTTTTCCCAATTATGTTTTAACTCTCATAAACATAAAGGAAAACCCTCCTCAAGATCTTAACACATTCATAATACCTAAAAATAAAAACCCTCAGTTCATTTCAAAACATAAAACCATAATTACATCAAGGTTTTAGGCCCTGAAAAATACTATTCATAGCACTATTCATAGCCTAGTGATCTCAGTTCCGAGATTCTACAGGTTTGGTCTTCACCCAAAAGAAGATCGTGTGATAAATGGATCGTGTTGAATTCTCAAGTGGATAGCTTGAGGCAGGGACGTAGGCGGAAGGCCGAACCTCGATAACAAATCTTATGTTTGCTTTCCTCTTCTCCTCTCTTTATTTACTGTTGCATTGATTATAAAATTGTTAGATTTTCATTTCATTGTTATTAGATTAATTAAAATTCTACTTAAGGGATTAAGAAGAAAATTTTAATTTACCAAGACCCTATTCATCCCCCTCCTAGGGTCCCAAGGGCGACGACGACGTCAACAACAACTAGAGGGCATCGGAGAGCAAGGGACTTCTGCAAAAAGCGCGGGAGAATGGAGTTTAAGTCGAAGAGTTTTGCTTAAAAGGGAGAGTGGGAGGTTGTATTGCGCGATAGGATTGTATCACGCGCGAGAGAAGTTAATAAAATGTGTACTTCCCTCGTTTTGATTTCTGTCGCTAGAGTTGTAACTAATACCCACAAAATCATCATCGTGGCAACTTAATTTCTTAATTAGCGACAATTGCATGTCCGTTCCTAAAACGAACAATTACTTAATTTTTAAATTAGCAATATTTAAATGTCCGTCCCTAAAAGAAAGTCTTAATTTTTCACTAATTTGCTACTTAGTATATAGACTTGACTTCTAGTGACAGATATTTAGTGACGGTCCTATAACCGTCGGTATAAGACATTTGTAGCAACGCTTTTTGAGCCCGTCGCTTAAATTCTGTCACTAGAAGTCATATTTGTTGTAGTGATCCTACACTTACTATAAGCTTTGAAGGAGTAAGGTAGATTAACACCATCTCCTCTCCCAATGAGACAACATCTACTAACCCTAAGGATCACGTTTTGTCCCCCCAATATTACAAGCTACCTAGCCTTTTTATTATTTTCTCTTTGGGTCATCCCATGTCTGACCCACTCTGCCTTCTTATTGTATTTCCACTCATTTTCTCTTTTCTTTATTTTTACTTCTTAAATAAGTAATAAAAAATCAGTTTGATATCCGTTTTTTTTTGTAGGCAGCTATATCATTTATCTCTTTCTGCTAGGGATTAGGAGGTTAGAACTCAAGGTGGGCGCTCAACGGCCACACCAAGACTCGAACACGAGTCACACCTCCCCAAAGGGAGATACACAACCACTGGGACAAATGGCGGCGTGTGCCTTGATCTCCAATTGATCTTTTATTTTGGCATGGTGGGCTATTTCATTTTCTACGGATCTAACAAATTACTAAATACAGACTGCAAAAATCAGTTTGATGAAATTTCGAAGTTGCAAATTAACAAAGAATTTATAAGAGAAAAGCTGTCATATTAATAGGGTAGTAGAAGAGAATATTATTAACCTCATTTGAGTAATTTGTGTGAAGTTGAAGTGTCACGGGTTCGAATCTAAAATCTTATATTGTGAAAGAGAGAAGGATCTTTAAATTGTATTTGTTATGGAGTGCTTGGAATCTTCTACATGGAAGGGATGCTTTGCTTTAATTGGTAGAAGAAGACAAATCCTATAGTGGGAATTTCAATTTAAATCTCATTTCTTAGACGAATAATAGTTATATATATATATATATATGGCAATTTTAACGTGTATGTTAACAAGTTAATCCAAGGTTCCCTCCAAAAAGGGTAACCCAAGGTAAACTCAATGTTATTCTTGTAAATATACCTTCTTTGTTAATTATTTTTATAAAATCAATTTTTTTATATAAATTTCCATTCTCTTGTGATTTTGTATTTTCACTGCTAACTTTCAAGCCCTTTGTAAATATCGGGCTCGCTTTTGTTTCGAGAAATCTCAACCCGTTTATAAAGCTGATCAGGATTGGGTTGAGCATGAGCAACTCCTCATACATGACAAGTCTTAAATCTTAATATCTAATTAATTTATTAGTAAGTATATAATTATTTTGGTGATATATTTACTAAATGTTATTACAAGTTTAAATGTGGTTGTAATGTTTATATAATTAATGAATATATATACCTAACCGTATCTCAATTAGGCATCTCTTCAATATACCTAGATTTTTTAAATCTCGATGAATTTTCTATTTGAAGTAGGCAATTTAGAATCTACATTAATGTCTTACCAAAAACAGCTTTATATATATTAATTTTGTCTCATCAATAGATAAGATTTTCCTATCTGAAAAGTAAAAACATTGAAAATGTTCACTAATTTATCAAGAGAGATTTTTACCAAGGATTATAGTATATCCATCAATATACCTAAAGTTTCAAATCTCAATATATTTATTTTTCGAATGAAATGATAAAGTTGATTGTAAACCTATTCCGATAATAAGTTGGGAACTTCATGTTTACCCAGGTCAATGGGACGTACTGGCCCAGTAGCCCAGCTTGACATGCATGACATGGACAAAGTGCAGTTTGACTCTGATCCATGAGCCCATAGGGCATTATCTGGCCTAAAAAAATAAAGCCCATATTTCTTAGGGTTGTGCTAGGGCTTGGTTTCTTAAAGCCTGAGCTTGGCCCAGCCTAGCTCGAAGCTGTTACTTATATGTAATGTACATTAATTGTTAGAAAAGGTTAGTTAAATATATATAACTAACCTTTTATATTAATTAAAAACAAATATACAGTTCAAGTACTTCTTTGGTTGTTAGATCAATCCTTGATTCGACTCAATGTTATCAGAACTAGACCGGTCATCGAACCGGTTGAGTGGCTGGCTCCCGGTTTGACCGGGTCCGGTTCAACCGTGTCCTTTATTTTTATTTTTATTTTTAAAATCAATTTTTACCCATATCTGACCGGTTCTAACCATCGGTTCCCGGTTCAACCCGCCGATTCCCACAGTTCTCACTAAATAGCCCGGTTCTGAATGATGCTCGGTTTTGAGGGTTTTGGGAACTGGTTAGGGGACCGGTTCCCGGTTCTACCAGTTCGACCGGCCGGTCTGGTCCGGTTCTGACAACACTGATTCGACTCTTCTTTTTGGAAATTTTAACTCTAAATAATATGCCCTAGAGAGAAGTCCGAATATGAAGATATTAAATTCCTCTACGATAATTTTTGTTTTCCTCGAGTTAAAGTTTTAATTCTTATAGCATAATTGAAACTTTTGTGTTCCTTTAGCTGTATCTTCAAGATTTGAAGAAAGTCAAGCCCTGGTAAGGCTCTTCGTTTTGCATCGAATTAAACCACTTGCTCCACCGCTTGTGCGGAAGAATCACAAATCATGGAGGAATAATTTCAAAAGATTTAAAAATAAGGCGGCTCTGATGCTTTTTTTTTTTTTTGTAGAGAGGTACAAACAACTTGTAGGAAAAGAGCAAGTCTCAGTAGAAGTTGATTGACTTGTCTCTTCAATCGACGATCTACTACTCCCTCTTGGTTGCAGTTGCCCATGCTTTAATTCAAAAGCCTTAGGCAGTGATGAATAGCCAGGAAGATCGGAGTATTGAATTCGTCCTCCCTTCAGCCCAGTTACAAGCCTCTTGTTCATATCTCTCATCAATTTCTTGGAAACCTTGGGAAGGTATTCTTAGTGTTTAGTCACTTTAGTCATTTTCCTCAAAATTTTCAATTCTATGTTCTTACAATTAAGTTTATGTAATAACAATATAGAAGATAGGGAACTGTAACTACTATGAGAACAATTAACGCAAGACAAATGTATTCCTTGTGACAATAGATTTATATCAAGGTCACCTATGAGAACTATATCTTTTTATATAGATGAATTGATAACACATATTCCAAAAGAGATCCCTTGGCATATGTTATTTGGAGATGATGTGATATTACTAGATAAACTAAATAAGGAGTAAACACAAAATTAAATTATTGACTACAACTTTAAAATTTAAGGGATACAAAATAATTACCAATGCAAAATTTATGGAATATTAGTGAGAATTCATATAGGTGGATACTGTTGTTAAAATAATTGACAAAGAGGTAATTCAAAGGAACTAAGTTTGTTATCTTTACTCAATTAATTTATAATGATGGAGAGATGTTATCCATTGAAGAAGCGATTGATGGGTAAAGTGGAGACGTGCATTCAGAATGTTACATGACTGACACATCCCAATTAAAATGAGATAAAAAATTTGCAAGACAATGATTAAACAACCTATATTTTTATGGAGCAAAATGTATGCTATGAAGAAGCAATAAATGAATTGGCTTAGTGTAAAATGAGAATAGGATATCGAGATAAAGTGTGCCATTCTCCTAATTAATAGTCACCTCGGAATTTCGGGGATGGAAAGGGGTCATTTAGCATCAATTCTGGCCTTTCTCTCATTCTGAAAAATAATTAATTCTTATAATCAATTTTGTACGGTTAATGCATTTGGTAAATGTCAGTTAGAATTAATTATGAAGAAAAGAAATAACAGAATTACGTTTGGATGAAAAAAAGAAAATGAAAAAATAAATAAAATTGTTTTACGCATTAAATATTATTATATCATCAACACATATATAAGTATCATAAAATACCAAAATTTTAATTATATTATCTATCTCCTCAAATTTGATGCTTATCTTGTTCATTATAAGTGTGTTTTTCAGAATTGATTATGAAAAGTGACTTTTTTTGTTCCTTAAAAAATGTGCCTAAAGCAAGACGATTCTTAAAATCGTTTCCTAAAAATGACTTGCCAACCACGTTTAGATTGTTTCTTCTGCTCCTAGGATAAGAAAAATCATTCCCGAGGAACGATGCCAAACAGCCCCAAAATCCCTAGTTGATGTGGTAAGCACGAGTCCAGGAGAGGCATTTAATTTATGAAACTTTGGTGGGTTATAATAGAATGGACTGCCATTGAGATGCCCATGCTAAGGTTATTATCGTTGACCCAAAATCTGGAATGAGGGAATGATGATAATTACGAGTGAAAGTAAGAAAGCAATATTTGATCCTTGAGTTTTTGGGACAATGTGGAGGTTATTCAAAAGCATAGTGTAGTTCCCATATAAATCAATGCTAGTGCCTAGCGGTGCCAATGCCCTCATCAAAGGTGGTCAAGGGCGTCTCTGAATATGGTATAGGTCTCGAGTTCAAATCCCCAATTGATAAGGCTACTAGGAAAGTGTGGAATTTTTTTGTACAAAAAACCAGTTCACAAGAAATAGTATGCCAAAGCGCATGTTACAATTGTACCATAGTCATGTCATATGATTCCTCAACAGCGTTATCGCTATGTGTGCCTTATTCTCCTTAAGTTGCAGTCATGGACAAGAATCATGTCCTCATTCATATCTTGAGATCGTTTCATTTTCTCATTATCCAATACTAGCAGGTGGCACGTGCGATGCACGTGAGAGCGAAGGGAACGAGTTAACCACAGTTAATAGGAGTTAAAAGACACGTGTTAATCCGCAGGTGCGATTGAACTCTCCCTGAGTTCAATCGCGATTGGCTCTGATTCTATTCTTTAAATAAATAGATGAGCAAGGGTAGTTTGGGAATTAAAGTAAAACATGAAATCAAAGATTTGTTTTATATGAGGGTAGTTTGGGGATTTCAGAAAAATCAGGCTACGCTTGCCTCTCCCATTATAATAGTAAAGAAACATGAAATCAAAGATTTGTTTTATATGAGGGTAGTTTGGGGATTTCAGAAAAATCAGGCTACGCTTGTCTCTCCCATTATAATAGTAAAGATGTGGCATGGTTATAATGGAATGGAGTGGCAGACGAGATAAACTCACTTTGCACCTTGTGCAAATAGTGTAGACTCTCATTTTAATTGACAATGAGATAACCTAATCAAAATACCCACATATTTTGTGGTTGGAATAGAGAACAACTGGTTTAGGCGGAAAATAGGATTTTGCAATTGGTAAGAATTACAAGAAAAGAATTTGAAGAATGTCAAAGAGGAATTATTTTTGAATGGACTATATGTGATATTTGGATATGGTTGAGATGCCCAAGCTACTTTATTCTCTTTTAAACGAAGATTGCCTTGCCAAGGTTCTTATGGGACAACCTTAGTTATTAACCAAGAGCCATTTGAGAAGCAAAAGTATCTTGTTTTGCCACTAATTTCAAGTGCCAAAGATATGGAGACCCCACCAATTAATTCTTTTTTTATTTTTATTTTACTTTTGGAAATTGTGTGGCCTATAAAAGGCTCCAAGACCAGTCCTAAATGAGCTAAGCCATGCCAACAAGCAAGCAAGAAATGAACACGTGTGTCTTCAAGGCATTGGTTGTTCAACTCTCCCTCAATGGCTTCTGACCTTGTCGTCTCGGAGATAGTCATGTTGCATGCTAAGAACGACAGGCTATAAGCCATTGTTGGGGGGGGGTTAAGAACAAATCATGTCTTGCGTAGGAGATATGGTTCTTGGCAAGGCATCCATTTGTATTTGTATGGAATCCACCTTGGAATTCATTCCTCGCTCTCCCTCAAGGCTTCTGAATTGCCTCTAGAAGGTAAACCTGATTGCTTGGGGATAACAGCTGTCATGCTCATGGATTTGAGGTCGAGGTGCACCTTTTCTTTACTATTTTGGGTTACTACAAAATATATATATATATATATGCACTATTATGCTGGTGGGAAGTTGGCTGCTAATATCTTGGTAGGAACAGATTTCCGCGGCGGATTAGTAGAAACCGCTGCTATAATCCTGACGGAACAACTTTCAATGGCGGTATCACAAAAACCGCCGCTGTGTAGGTCTTTTAGAGGTGGTTCTTTTGAATTGCCACTAAATCTCTGCCGCTAAATCCCTTACATTTTGTAGTGTTCTTAGGTTCCTTATAAATCATTAAAGTCTTTCAATAATATTCAGTTACTTTACATCAACTTTTGATTCTTTGGTTACCCCTTATCCCTCTAGTGAATTTTTTTAAAATAATTTTTTTCGAAGAGATGATGGCTCTCCTAATTTTTTTTTTAATTCCAAATATTTGTTTGGTCTCCATGATGGCTCGTACCATTGCCCACCTCCTCAACTTGATGATGGCTCTTCTAATCCAGGATCCTCTAGTGCCATCTTGGATCCCATTCTCTCTACGTTACTCCACAATATCAAGCCAAAATGATGGAATTACGCCTTAAGTTCCGGACACTTTGCAAAGGAACTAAATCTATAGTAGATTTTCTCAACAAATTGACGACTATTGTTGACTACCTTTCTTCTTTTCAAGACTATATCTTAGACAGAGATCTAGTCATGTTTACTGTTAGAGGACTACCCTCTAAATAAGAAGCATTTATCACTGCCATTACCAATAGGGTGGAACCCATTATTTTCTCAGAACTTCGGGCATATCTCCTTGCCCATCATGGACAGCATCTTCTTCAGTTCAATAATCCAGCCACCACCAACCTAATCGTCCTTGACATGATTCTATCGGCATCAATATCATGCTACTTATCAAGATGATTCTCTTCAAAAGTCATTTGCAGTTGTTTCTGGACATGTGGGGATTGTGGAGGAGTTGGTGAAGTTTATGCCAGAAAAGTCCTTAGAATTGACAAACAAAGCCGGAGCCACAACCCTTCATCTTGCTGATTTAAAAGTGGATACACAAATATGGCGAAGGCATTAATGGTGACAAAGAATTTAAATTTACTTGGCTTTCAAAATTTGTTAGATGTAATCCCAATTGCCATGGTGGCTTCTTGTGTCCATATGGTTCGTTATCTTTACTCGCTCACTCCAAAACAAGAGCTAAATCCGGAAACCAGTAAAAATGGTGTTTCACTTCTTACTAGTGCAATTTTGGATGATATCCATTGTAAGCATATGTCGCTTCTTCATAATATCCAACATTCTTAAAATAGTTCTCTAATACTCTCCTATTATTGTTTCATCCATAGATGCTTTGGATCTACTACAACACTACCCCGTTTGGCTACTATTGTGGATTATAATAATTGCTCGATCCGCTTTGTATGTTTTGGCTCAAAGACAGTCTGCATTCCCAAGTGGAAGTATTAGAAAAATATTATGTTAGGAAAATAATGATGTAATATCTATAGGAAGGATCCGTAGATAATCTTAGATTATTATCTTTAGTATATTAGGATTATCTTCAATATTGTCTGTCCAAGTTAAAAAGTTTTGGGTTATCTATTTAAACCCTCTATGGGTCATTGTATTCCACTCAAGATTTCTCAATAAAACACTCTAATGGTTCCAAAATAATTCAAACCAAGAAAGTACATAGGGAATGCAACTTTAATTAGTAACAGTACAAATAATAAGGTAGAGATAGTTGTTAAGAAAAATGATGATACAAAAAAAGTGTTTTTTTTAGCATGGGAAGTTTAGAGACGGAGATAAAATCGTCGCTAAAAAATGTTTTTAGCAACAGAAGTTAAACTTTTGCAAAATATTCATCACTAAATAACGTACAGTTCAATAATTATTTTAGTATTTTTTTAAATATATTTAGCGACCGATATGTATTTTTGGTAATATAAAATGCATTTACCAACAACAAATTTCCGTTGCTAATCGAAAATATATTTGTAACCGACATTTTTCTTCGATACTTTCATTGCGACAGTCATGTATCCGTCTCTAATTCATATAATATACTTGGCAGCAAACGGTTGTTCGTCACTAATGATGTGACCTCAAATCCCTAATTCTCTGAAATATTATCTTCCCCGCAAAAGTTCTTTCTTGTTGCTTTTCCCGTGGATTTCATTCCCTCCGTTGCCGGTTCTTGCTCCGACCTTCTACCGTTGCGACGACAGCCATTCCAGCTCCGATCTACTCCCTTATTCTTACGTTTAAGATAGTAACTGATGTAATCGGTGATCTGCCGAATGTCTTTTACTGGAATGTTATGAACAAGGACCTTCGCTTTGTATGAGAAATTTTCATCCACTAAACAGATTCCGGATATGCAAATTTGTTTTCTCAAAGCCACTAGGGCAACTATTAGAAACTCCATTGGACGCTGAACCAATTGGCATGGATCCATCTCCCGATAAGCCAAACAAGGATTTAAACTCAATTTTCAATATAACAACAATAATCACACAGGTTTAGTTTAAATAAACTCAGCAAGATTCAAATTTTTAATTCCCCAATTTATGTTCTTTATGACAAGAGATTTTACCGAAGATTACATGCTTATGTTAGGTGTCTCATCAATATACTTAGAGTTTTTAAATCTCAACCTCATCAATATACTTAGATTTTTTAAATCTCAAGGAAATTTCTATTTTAAGTATACACTTTAGTATCTACATTAATGTCCTTACCAAAAAAAATATCAATAGTAATATTTTATCATCAATAGATAAGATTTTCCTATCTGAAAAATAATAACATTGAAAATCTTTATTAATTTACCTGGAGATATTTTTACCAAGGATTATAGACTGTGTCCATCAATAAACTCAAATTTTCAAATTTCAAAATATTTATTTTTTAAATGAAATGAATATGTTGATTGTAAACCTATCCCGATAATAAGTTTGGGGAGTTCATGTTTACCAGTGTCAATGGAACGAACTGACCTAGTAGCTCAGCCTGACATGCACGATCTGCTCTATAAGCCCATAGGGCTTTGACTGGGCTAAAAAATGAAGCCCACATTTCTTAGGGTTGTGCTAGCTAAGGCTAGGTTTCTTGAAGCATGAGCCCAGCTTAGGGTAAATTACACTCACCTCACCTGAGGTTTGGTGAAATTTCAGAAACCTCCCCTCTAGTTTTTGAAATTACACTACCCTCCCCTGTCAGATTCTTAATATTAACACTGTTAACTAAAGTTACCCTTTTCCCATTTTACCCCTATTACTTGATTGAGAAAACATGTCTTTAACGTTTGAAAAACATAAACTCTCAAGCTGCCACGTGTCCCTTTTAATACCACTAACTATGATTAAGATTTACTCACTCGTAGGATTTATCCATCTAACCTTAGTTTTAAGGAAAACATAAACTTAGGTTGGTTAAGCTTAACAGCAATTAAAGAGGGCTCTACAAGCCGCCATGTTTCCCTTTTAACACCCACTAATTGTGGTTAAGATTCACTCATCCATAAGATTCATTAATCTAACCGTGGTTATAAGAAAATAAACAAAAAAAAACTAATTTTAGTGGAAAAATTTTAGCGGCAGCCCCATAAAGTTGCTACTAAAAGGTACATATAACAGCGCCCATATGTGGCCGACGCTATAATACCATGCAACGTGAAAATGCATCTGAAGAATATCATACAGAGGCGGCTTTTTGTGCCATCAATACAATAAAACCATGCAACGGGAAAATGCATCTGAAGAATATCATACAAAGGCGTCCTTTTGTTGCCGTCGATACAATTTTCAGTCAACCCAGGAAATGCTGATTTTTAGTGGCGGCCACTAAATATCACAAAGCCCGCTAAAATTTTCTCTCGCGCACGGTTGTCTACGACAAATGCTGTTCTATGCCCTCCTCTCTCTCTCTCTCTCCTCATTCTAGGGTTCTACTTCCCTTCTTTTGCCACATCGAGTTCTCTGATTGGTGTTCTCTGGCAACGATCAAGTAATCCTTTCTCTGTGTTCTCCGGCAACGATCGGCCATCTATCGTTATCAGATTGAAAGGGGTTGAAATTGATTTGAGCTCTCAACGATCGAACATCTAGGGTTTATTTTCTTCTTTTTACAACGAGCTCTCAAGGTGAGATTTGTTCCCTTCTTCTTTCAACGATCGTGATCACCAATTTTTGTTTTTATCTCTTGGGAGAAATGCTTGTATTTTGGATGTTGAGATCTGTTTATTGGATTTAGTGTGATCGGGTGTTTGAATGGGAATTTGAAGTTATTTTATTCTATTTTGTGTGAGATTTGTTTTCTGGTTCGAATATGATAGAATCGGGTGTTTGATTATAGCTAATGTTCACGATTTTATTTTTTTGAGTAATTTTCTGTTATAGATTTAGGATTTTCTTTCATTGCTGGGTCTATTTTTCGTAGTGATACTTGAGAACGAGAAAGTATGAAACCAGGTTGTTGGTTGCTTTGAAAATCTACAAGTTTCACAAGCATGAGAATTCAATTCTAAGTATGGCATTAAGCAATTCATGACCTTGTCAGAGGGATGTCCCAACCTAACATGCCATAATTCAGATTCATTGGCCTTTTCACTTCGAGCATTCAATGCCTTATTTTTTTGATCAAGAATATAAAGACCATGAGCCATTCTTCCTTCACCAATCTTCTTCCCAGTGACCCTATCCTGAAAAATCACAGATTTGGGAGAAAAGATAATGTTGCAATTTAAGTTTTGAGTAATTTTATGAACTGATAATAAATTTGAAGGAAAAGATGGAACAAGTAGCACATTAGAATCATTCGACTCAGACAAAAATCTGGTTTGGCCGAGTCCTTGGACAGGAATCAAGGAACCATTGGCAATAGAAACAGATTGTTTGTTGCTGATATTTTGAATACTTGTCAAGCAATTAGGATTTCTTGTCATATGATCAGTTGCACCGGAGTCGATAATCCAAGTAAAAAAATTAGAAGAGGATAGCATAGCATAGGACTTACCAGAATCTTGGGCTAAAAGGGAGGAAACCTGTGTAGAGGAAGTCGTACCAGAGTTACTCAATTGTTGAAGGAGTTCAATCAATTTCTCCACAGATATTTGAGTGCCTGTTGATGTGATTTGAATAGTTGGCCTTTCACTAGTGGATGGTTTCAGATGGGGATGAAGAATCCAACATCTATCTTTCACGTGTCCTATACCATTGCAATGATCACACTTAGGAGGAGGTCTTCCACCACGACCTCTTCCTCTGCCACGAGAACTCCCATAGTTTCTACCTCTAGTATTGGAGGTTCTTCTATAATCACATTTTTCTTTATGGGCAAGTAAGGCATTATTTTCCAGATTTCCATCAATTGGATTTGTTTTCGACGTACATAACTTTCCCCCTGGTGTCTTCTTGTTGTACAGTTGCACAAACATTGCTAAGGGAGGGTGAGTCAGAGTACATTAAAATTTGGCTTTGTAAGTTCTCATACCCAGAATTTAAACTAGCAAGTAGCTGAAAAATCTTATCTTGTTCAACCCATTTTTGAAGAACAGAAAAATCAGTAGTAGGTGGACAATAGAGTGCCAACTCATCCCACATACTTTTCAGGTTGCCTAAATGTTCCACAAAGGACTTATCTCCCTGTTTCGCTTGGGTAATCTCTTGCTTTAATTGAAATATCCGGGATGCATTGTTTTGTTGGCTATACATGGTTTTGATGGAATCCCACATGTCTTTAGCATTTTCAGAAAAAGTAAAAATTTCAGCAAGTTTAGGTTCCATAGAGTTCAAGATCCATGACATAACAAGATGATCATTTGATTGCCAGTCTTCAAACTTAGGGTCATCAATGTTGGGGGCTTTTATTTTTCCATTGATATAACCCATTTTTTGCTTTCCACCAAGGGAAAGAGACACGACTCTTGACCAGGACAAATAATTCAAGCCATTTAACGGTATAGAGGTGAGTCTCATACCTAGATTTATATCAAGTCCATGAATGATAGCCTTCTCAAAGCTATGAATTTGTTCTGTGACTTCCTCTGTTGTTGGGACTTCTTCTGCCATTGTGAAAAGCAATACCAGAATCACTACTAGAATACTAACCTGAAGATTGCAGAGATCCACTTTCAGCAATGGTCAAGCAGTAGAGAAGTTGTTGTTTTCTATTTGATGAGGAGCACAGTGATGGAGGCAAGAAGACACGAAAACAGATTGTTGTTTTCTTGTTCAAAGACAAGGATCGAACAATGGCGATCTATGAAATACAGAGAGTCAATGATGTGGCTCTGATACCATGTTATTTGAGGTACTGCAACCATTTAACGTGGTTCAGCTGAGAAGCCTACAGCCACAAAACTGATAACTAGATTTCTTATTCATTCACTTTTTTTTCTTTGGGTTTCACCCCAGATTTATATAGAGGATACAGACATATTAGAACCGTTATAGTAATGATCTTAGCCCAAGATTACAGCAACGATATTAGCCAAGGAATCTATAGATCTATCCTTAGTTACAACCTAATCACCAAATATGGAATTCCCAAGAAGGAATGTCCAACATTGTACAGCAAAGCAACCAACACTCCCCCTCAAGTTGAAGCGTAGATATCTATCGAGCCCAACTTGGATAGAATCTGGTGAAACCGAGCTTTGGTAACAGCTTTGGTAAAAATATCTGCTAGTTGGTCTTCACTTCGAACATAAGGAGTATTCACAACCTTCGCTTGAACCTTTTCCCGAACAAAATGACAATCAATTTCAATGTGTTTGGTTCTTTCATGGAAAACTGGATTAGCGGCAATATATATAGCAGCTTGATTGTCACAAAACAAATTCATTGGAAGAACCGTCTGAATTCCCATATCTTGAAGGAGAAATCTAAGCCAAACCAACTCACTAGTGGTGGATGCCATGGCTCTGTACTCAGCTTCAGCACTTGATCGAGCTACCACATTTTGTTTTTTACTCTTCCAAGTGACTAAGTTTCCTCCAACTAAAGTACAATAACCCGTTGTTGATCTTCTGTCTGTTGCACTGCCAGCCCAGTCAGCATAAGAGAACCCCATTATATTTGTATGTCCATTCTTTTTCATCCAAATCCCCCTACCAGGAGAGGACTTCAGGTATTTCAAAATTCTATTAACAACTTCCATGTGGCTCATTCTGGGGGCATGCATAAATTGGCTCACAAGACTCACAGCATATGTAATGTCCGGCCTTGTAATGGTCAAATATATTAATTTACCTACAAGTCTTTGGTATCTACCAAGATCTTGAAAAGGTTCTTCATCAGTCATACTCAGTTTGCTATTAGAATCAATGGGACTATTGACTGGTTTAACTCCCAGTTTTCCAGTTTCTTTTAATAAATCTAAAATATATTTTCTTTGGAAGATAAAGAGACCCTTTTTTGAGTGAGCTACTTCAATCCCAAGAAAATACTTCAATTTTCCAAGGTCCTTAATATCAAATTCTCTATGAAGTGACTCCTTTAGTTTCATAATTCCTCCTTCATCATCACCCGTGATGACGATGTCATCAATGTAAATCAATACAACTATTGTACCGGAGGTTTCTCCTCTTTTGACGAACATGGAGGAATCAGCAACACTTTTCTTAAACCCTCCTCTCATGAGATCAGAACTAAGTTTAGCATACCATGCACAAGGCGATTGTTTGAGACCATATAATGCCTTTTTTACTTTACAAACAAATCCTGTTTGTGATTCTTTAGGATAACCAAGAGGAAGATCCATATAGACTTTTTCTTCAAGGTTCCCAATGTAAAAAGGCATTTTTTACGTCCATTTGATACAAAGGCCAGTTAGAATTGACTGCAACAGACATGAGGACTCGAATGGTATTCATTTTTGCTACAGGAGCAAATGTTTCTTTATAGTCAACTCCATAGGTTTGAGTAAACCCTTTGGCAACTAATCTGGCCTTGTATCTTTCAATAAACCCATTAGTATGATATTTAATTTTATAAATCCACTTACACCCAACAGGTCTTTTTCCTTCGGGCAACTTGACAATCTCCCAAGTATGATTCTTATCAAGAGCTTGAAGTTCCTCCTTCATGGCCTTCCTCCACACAGGCTGGGAATTGGCTTCTTCAAAGTTAGTAGGTTCATGGTTCCTGGAAATAGAGCTCAAGAAAGCAGAAAAACTGGGAGAGATATTTTTATAAGAAACATAATTTTGGATTGGAAAAGACATAGCATGATAAGTAATAAAATCTTGCATTTTAGAGGAAGGTTGAGGCACACGAGTGGACCTGCGCAATGTTTGCTCAGGATGAGTGATTTTTTCAGGTGGGGCCATGGGTTCATTTTCTTGGTGCTCATTATCAGATGTTTCAACTCTAATGGTCTCATTTCCAATCTCATTTTCATGTATCTGATTAGTTCCAGAATTCCCCCCATGCATATTAACAATATCAATAATGGGCAAAATACTATTAGAATACCCCCCCTGAGATCTATTTCCTAGATTTTCTAGAGAAGGCATTGGAAAATAAGGCTCAGTTTCAATGAACTGGACATCTCTAGATATATGTATCTTTTTATCCTTGGGGTCGTAGCATTTGTATCCTTTTTTGTGGTGGAGTAGCCCAGAAAAACACATTTAGTAGCTCATTTATCCAACTTATCTCGATTTTGCTCAGCAATATGAACAAAGCAGGAGCAACCAAAAACACGTAAGTATGATAAGTCAACTTTTCTATTTTTTAAGGTTTCAATAGGTGATTTATTTTCAAGAACTTTGCTAAGCAATCTGTTCATTAAGTAGCAGGCAGTTAGGACAACATGAGACCAAAAAACTTTAGGAATGTGCATTTGAAACATTAGAGATCTCGTTACTTCTAACAAATGTTTGTTCTTTCTTTCGGAAATTCCATTTTGTTGAGGTGTTCGAACACAAGTTGTTTGGTGTATGATACCAAGGCTTCGTAGATAGTCATTAAAAAGTTTGTTGTCATATTCTCTACCATTATCAGTTCTAAAGATTTTAATTTTGGCATTGAACTAATTTGAGATTATAGTAACAAAATCCTTAAACACTGTTAACACTTCACTTTTCAATTTCAATAGGTAAATCCATGTGGCACAAGATTTATCATCAATAAAAGTAACGAAGTATCTAAAACCATCAAGTAAGTCAATAGGAGCAGGACCCCACAAATCAGAATGAATCAATCCAAAAGGTTCTTCAGATACATTACTAGAGGAATGAAAAGGTAATCTAGTTTGCTTTGGAGAAATGCTTGGATTTTGGATGTTGAGATCTGTTTATTGGATTTAGTGTGATCGGGTGTTTCAACGGGAATTTGAAGTTATTTTATTCTATTTTGAGTGAGATCTGTTTTCTGGTTCGAATATGATAGAATCAGGTGTTTGATTCTAGCTAATGTTCACGATTTTATTTTTCTGAGTAATTTTCTGTTATAGATTTAGGATTTTCTTTCATTGCTGGGTCTGTTTTTCTTAATGATACTTGAGAACGAGAAAGTATGAAACCAGGTTACTTGTATTTTCAACAAAGGTGCTGTCCTTTTTTCTACTGTTATGGTTTTACAATATTCTATTCAGACCGAATCCTCGCTCTTTCGCCCCTTCTAACTCCCTTGATTCATCACCATTATTCATTTTTGAATTCCAGTTTTCTTCACGGAGAGCTCAAATCCAACTTGAAATGGTGATCCATGGCCTCTGAGCCCAAGAAATATTCTTTTGCGTCTTCTACTGATGCCAGATTCTACGGACAAAATTACCGCCAGGTGATTTCTCTATCTCCTTTTGTGATTCTATTTTTGTGTGGTTCTGTATTGAGTGATACGGTTTCTTTCATCTCATGTTACTTTGATATTTGTTTAATCTGATCTTTTGTTTAGCAAAATTTTTTTCTATGATTTCTTGAGCTATGGATTCTGTTTTTCTTCATTTTAGAACTTATTATCCGAAACATGTGGTTTGATTGATGGTTTATGAATAATGTAGACTTCAATTAGAGTATTAAACCATTTCGAGGCTAGGGTTAATCTCCTTGATATAGAGGTGAGACTGTGAGGGTATTGGGGCCTTTGCAAATTGAGAACTACTGGATGATAAAGGTAGAGGAATGTTAGAAGCAGATTATTGCTTGTACTTTGATGCTCACCATTGAACTTTGTGTTTGTTTTGCAATTTTTTTTAAAAATAATTACATTTGACTGAACAAAATAGAAAAAAAAAAAAGGAAAAAGAAAAGAGAAGAAAAAATTGATGTCGAGCCTAAGTGATAGTTCAAGTAGTTCTTAATATCATTTCCTGTTCTTCCACGAAGTCTTCTTGTAATTAGAGCCTAGTGCCTCTTGAACATGTCACATCCCCTTCGAGACCCCCGTATGTCCTCGACATCCTATGTATCGCTCAACAATCTTGTCATACCGTGATACCTCCTGCATGTCTCCCGTCAACACCCCCATGTGTCTATGACATCCTGTGTGCCCTTTGACAATCTCGTCATACCACGGCATTACCTCCTGCATGTCCCCGACATCCCGTGTATCCTTTGACAATCTCGTCATACCGCGATATCTCCCACATGTCCTCCTTCGACACCCCCGTATATCCATGACATCCTATGTACCCCTTAACAATCTCATCATACCACGACATTACCTTTTGCATGTCTCCGACATCCTGTGTATCCCTTGACAATCTCATCATACTACGATACCTCCCGTATGTCCCCCTTCGACACCCCCGTGTGTCTATGACATCTTATGTCCTCTTTGGCAATCTCGTCATACCACGACATTACCTCCTGCATGTCCCCAACATCTTGCGTATGCCTTGACAATCTCGTCATACCGCAAGCATGTCCCCTTCGACGCTTCCGTATGTCCTTGATATCCTGTGTGCCCCTTGACAATCTCTTCATACCGCGGCATTACCTCCTGCATGTCCCCGATATCCTGTGTATCCCATGACAAACCCATCTTACTGCAATATCTTCTATATATGCCCCTTCGACATCCCGTGTGTCTTTGATACCCTGTGTGTACCTTGACAACCCATTTGTCATACCACTACACCTCCTGCATGTCCTCATTCCGACACTTCGCGTGTCTTTCGTTTATTTTGGCTAATCACTTCCGGGTAACGCCATAACAAACAATCCGACTAGTACCTCCGGGACATGCCGTCTTTCATAAGCATCCATTAATCCCCAGCATGAGTAGACCAGACTACCTGCTAGTCCCCCATGAGTCGTCCTAACCACTTCATCACCCCACCACTTGCACAGCATGCGTACATGTCATTATTTCCTTAAATCAAGTCTTGGTGTAAAAATAGGATGATTTCAGTCTTTGTCATTCAACTGTCAATTTGACACTTTCCGGTAAAGGAGGGCAGCTGTAAGCACCCAATTTTTACACCCCATTTTCTGATCATGGTTAATTACTTTAACTGTGGTTAATATCCTAACCCTAGACCTAACCCTAAACAAACCCTAATCAACCCTAGGTAAACCCTAGTCAAACCCAATGCCTAATCCTAGGTAAACCCTAGTCCAGCCTTAGTCAAACCCCCTAGGTCAAACCTAAGCAAACCCTGGACCTAACCCTAGATAAACCCTAGTTGTAAGCCTATAATTTTTACACGCTTATCTTAACAATGGTTATCCCCAGCTAAACCCTATGTAGAACCTAATCCAAGCCCTAAACCCTAGGCAAACCCCTAACCAAACCCTAGACCTAACTTTAGGTGAACCCTAGGATAAACCATATTCAAGCCCTAAACCCTAGACAAACCCTAACTAAACCCTAGCCAAGCCCTAGGTAAAACCTTAATTCAAACCCTAGACTAACCCTAGGTAAACCTTAAACCCTAGGTAAACCCCAAATCCTAGGAAAATTCCCTAAACCCTAGATCAAACCTCACGGGCTCAAGGCTCGTTTCAACTTTAAAACCTAAGCTCTAGAGCAAACCCTAGGCAAGCCCTAGACCTAACCCTAGCCTAAAACCTAGATAAACCCTAGACTAAAACCCCTTGGGCTCAAGGCCCATTACCCAGTCCAATCTTAAAAACTCTAAAACCTAGGCCTTTTGAGGGCCCAAACATGGGCCCATGTCATTGTAAGGTTCTTTAGGGTGGGAGCCACCCACAAAACTCAAACTTTAGGGTGCCCATACCCCCCAAAATGGCAAGGCCCAGCATGCTTTCCCCACATGCTAAGGGGCTGGGCTCAAAATTAGCAACCACACAAACCAAAAAAAAAAAATTGATTCAAAATCGGGTGGGGGGTAGGGGGGACTGTTAATCGTCTTCCCCACCCAGCTGGCTGCCAGTACAGCAGCTCCCTATTGCCCCTCTACTCCCACCGGCCATGCTCCCTTCAGTCTCTTCCAGGCTTGCTCCCCACACCTCTCCCAATTCCGAAAATACCCCTATGGTTCTCCCTCTTCTCCTATTTAATCCCCCTCACCTCCACAAGTTCAACGGATTATTTCCTTACAAAAAATTCTGTTCACACCTCCAGTCACCCCCTCTCCCTGTTTCAGCCTTGATCGTCCACCCAAGAGCTCCCCTAGGCCGTCCCCAAATCGTCACAACCGTGCTCGGATCACCCCCCCCACCACCTCGTATAGTTGCGGCCATAGGAAAAACAGGGGATATATGTCCACCCTCCCTTGCTTCTTAGCTTAATATTACCACTGTAAGGAACCCCTGGTCCCATTCCAGAGGTCTCATTTTGTTTTTCTTGTAGCCGAGGACAGGGTCCCCCTTTATCTTCTTCATAGATGGGGGGTATCCCCTTGAGGCATGGCCACGGGCACACCCCCCCCCCCCCCCCCCAATATTCAGGCATATGGTGATCTCTCCCATGGCCTGGGTGGTCCTCAGTCCATGAGGAAACCCCCTGAATCTTCACTGGTTAAGCACCACAGTCCCAAAAAAAATTTTAAAATTTTTTTTCAGAAAAACTCCATTTTTGGGTCCCTCCTGTAACCTCATGTTAACCATGGTTAGGTTAGGCCCTGGTCAAGACCAATGTCATGGTTAGACTTACCACACTTAGGGCTATCCTCCTAAGTCATCCCAGCCCCTAACTCACTTTCTAACCGTGGTTAAATCAACCCCAAAGTGGGGTTGATAGTTTACAAAAATTGTGAACAAGGCACCTTTGGGCCCACACCTGACGTTCCCCTTGGCCCACCAGAGACCCAGGGTCTTCCTAGACTACAAGCTTCGCAACTATAGTCTTGCATCCTCCAAGAGTTAATGGTTAAGTCGTTGCAAACCATGGTTAAAAACTATGCTGGATTTTCTTGAAAATTTGTCATTTTATGTGGTGTTAAACAAGGTGACTTTGGGCCTCTGTGGGGTCTACACCCGACCTCCCCTTGGGCCCACCAAAGGCCCAGGATGTTCCCTGGAGTTCAGGCTACCCCTTGGTGGTCTCGGTTTCCCTTGTTTCCTCTCCTAACCGTGGTTAAACCCATGTTAACCATGGTTAAAAACTTGACCAAATTTTGGGGTTTTTTCAACTTCTGGTCATTGTGCAGGGTCCAAATCGGATAGGAGGCCAGTCTAGGCCCTGTCATGGTCCCTGGACTCACTTTTGATAAAACCAGACCCTTAACCATGCTTAAGCAGCCTATGACCCAACAAAATTCTAAAAAAGTCATCACAAAATCAGAAATATTCCTTGGAGTCCAGAAATGCCTTCTGTGATCATTTTCGTTTTGGTTAGAACCCTTAACCATGGTTAAACACCATGTTTTGTTAACTTTTGACCATGGTTAAGCAGCCCTTAACCAAAAAAATTTAGAAAAATATTCAAAAATTCCAAAATATTTTGAAAAGCCCAAAAATGATGGTTAGCAACGCTAACTATGGTGACCAACCCCCCTTAACCGTGGCTAAGCAGTCCTTAACCATTGAAAAAAATCTAAAAAAATGTCAAAAAATCAAAACATCCAAAAAGACCCAAAAATACTATTGTTGGATTTTTTAACCATGGTTAGCACCCCTTAACCACCTTTTTAACCCTGGTTAGCAACCCTAACCCCTAGTTAAAACAGCTCTTGGCCTACTGGGCCTAAATTAGGCCTATCGGGTCAAACCATACCAATCTTAACTATAGTTAGTAATCCTAACCATAGTTAGTTTGACCTAACCCCAGTTATCAATCCTAACCATGGTCAAATTTTGTCTTAGCCTACCAGGCTTTCCTCTTAGCCTACCGGGCCCAACCCTAGTATGCTGGACTTACCTTAGGCCTATCGGGCCCAAACCATGCACTTTGACCAACCCCGGTCAACCAAACCCTAGTCTACCGAACTAAACCCATTAGCCACCCTTGGTACACACACACACACCCCTAGCCTTGGCACAGGCTCATGTGTTAGAACTACGCTCGGTCTGATCTCATCCCGGTGAGTACGTATGTAACCCAACCCAGGTTCGACCCTTACTTAGCTTTTCTTTCTTAGATTAGCATTATCTTAAACATTTAATTAACATTGACTAAATTTGGCTTAACTCTAGTAAGTAGGAAACCACTGAAAAGTAGAAGTGCCGGGGTGCCTAACCCCTTCCCCGGACTTAACCAAGCCTCTTATCTTGACCTCAAATCGCAGATCAAGACCTTATCCAAATTTCGATGACTTATCCCTTCTGAATAAATAGGTGCCGACTCTAAACTCTCCCCGTGAGATTAATCAGGGTAAACCCGCGCTCACACTAGTTAAACCTTAGGCCTAACCCTAAGTTCATCCAAGGCCCAGGGACCCAAAACCGTATCCAAACTACCTTGTGGGCCCAAACAAGGGCCCCCATACCCTTAGAGCCCATTTGGTGCGGAGCCTACTGCGAAATTTTGAAAAATTTAGGACTGACAGTCAAAACTCCAATTCCAATTTTAGTGAAATCCACAGTGATCCAAGCCGACTATGTGAGGGTTTGGCCCGTTTTAGCAAAAAAAAAAGAAAATGGTGGTAGAGTTTCTACCGTTATTTTGGTTTTTGCCTAAACCAAGAATGACAGTAGAAACTCTACCACCATTACTAGAGTTTGGTTCAAAACAGTCTGGTACCCACCTGCACCTCCTCAGCTCAGCCCCCCTTGGCTCCTTCACCTTCTCAGGAAACCCTAAAGTACCCTAGGTCCTCCCTTACCCTATAAATAAACCCCTCCAAGCTTTCACCTCCACTCCAAAAAACCCATAAGAAATTGCTATGAGAATTCGACCAGCCTGGTGTCCAGCCTTCCTCAACCTTAGCCTTCATCTGAGGGGATCCCAGACCCTCCAAGAGGTGTCCTAGGCCTGTCTCAGCCCGCACTACCTCATCACACCACCACTATGCGCCACCAACCCACCGTGAGCATCACGGCAATAGGGTATGGCCACCCCTACCACTTTTACTTCTTGTTAAAGCATTGTAAGACCCCTAGTCCTACTCCAAGAGCCATTCTACTTCTGTTTTGTTGCTTTCATCCCAAGGATAGAGGTCCCCCTACCTTGGCATAGGTATGGGGGACCCTCTTCAGGTATAAAAATCCTTGGTTCAAGGCCTATCCCATGTGTAAGCACCCCATTTTTACACCCCCTAAGCCCTAGGATGAACCCTAGTGAAACCTTAGGACAACCCCTAAAACCTTAGAATCTCCCCCCTAAGCTTTGGGCTCAAGGCCCATTACACTAGGACAAACCCTAAGAGAGCCCTAGACCAAACCCTAGACCTAGCCCTAGCTAAACCCTAGCCTAAGACTTAGGACAACCCTATGGGCTCAAGGTCCATTCAAAACCCAAGAAACCACAAAAAAAACCAAAGCCCATAGCCTATAGGGCCCACACTTGGGCCCACCTCAACCCATGAGGGGCACATGGGTGGGACCCACAAACCCTAAATCCAAAATGGGCGGGAATTGCCCTAAATGGCTGCCCACAACCCTTTTGACCCAAGTGGATTTGGGTTTGGCCCGAAATAGCATGAAATCGGTAATGTCGCTAATTGAATTACCGACATTAAGTTTTTGGCCAATTTTTTTAATGTCGCTAATTCAATTACCGACATTACCGTGTTTCCAGGTTTAGCGTGTGCAGGCTCCACTACAGCACCACCAGAGGCTTGGGACCTCCCCCATTGGTCCCTGGACCTTCCCTAAATGCCCTTGGACGTCCTCCACCTTCTCCTATAAATTTCAAGCCTCCCCCATGAAAAAATCACTCCCATTCTTCATAGTGAAACCCTGTCAAAACCGAGACCATCACCTCCATCTTCATCCTAACACCCCACCAGGCCTCCACGACCTCCCAGGCGCCGCCACCGGACGTCCAGCTCCGTCCACAGCCTCCGTAGCAAATTATCCAAGGGTAGGGATCATCCCTCACCCCTTTTTTGTTGCTCTAACTGTAAGGGACCCCTGGTCCTGATCCAGGGTTCCCCCTTTAGCTTTCCTTTCACTTATGTAGTTGCTACAGCCGAGGATAGGGGTCCCCCACCTTCACCATAGGTGTAGGGAACTCCCTAGAGGCTAGGTTCGGGTGCAATACTTCACCCACCGTGCATGGAAGCCTCCCATAGGGTCTGAGGGTCCCTCAAGCCATGAGGGAACCTTTAGACCCCTTTTGGTTCAAAGCCAGTAGGCAAAAATCGGTTTTTGAAAAAATCTGCTAGTGGTCGGCAATAGCAGTGTCGACCACACAAAATTGGGCTAAAAGCTTAATGTCCTCACTTCTATTACCGACATGCCCAAAATAGCCTAAAAACTCTTTGTCCCCATTTGGTTTACCGACATAATGAGCTTATTTTCACACTAACTTCGGGCCCATGTGGGGCCCACATGCCAAGTCCCCTGGAGGCCCACAGTAGCTTGTTGGAAAGCTCTTGACCTCCCCTAGCTCCCTGCAAAATTTCAGGTTCAGGGATCATGCCTAACCATGGTTAGCAAACCCCTAAACATGGGTTAAAATACTATCCATAGTGTCGGCAGTTCAAATGCCTACATTACAGACTAATTTTTACCTGACTTTGAGTCCCTGTAGGGCCCACACCTAACATATTCAGAGGCTGAGACCTATACCATTTGAAAGGTGACACTCCCAGCTTTCTAACCTTGCTTTTGTTTTACCCAGGGGTGATCCCTAACCCTAGTTAATCACCCACAAACTCTGGTTAAAATATTACTGAAATGGAGGTAATCCGATTACCTCCATTTTGGAATTTCTTGATTTCGGGCTTTGTGAAGGGCCCAAACCTGGTAGGAGGCCACTCTAGGCCCTGCCATACCCTTTGGGCCCATCCTTGACTGACCTTGACCCTTAACCATGGTTAAAATGGCCCCCGGTTAACGTTTAACCATGGTTAGGCACTACTTAACCCCACAAAAAATATGAAAAAATCCATAAAAATGCAAAACACCAAAAAAACATCAATCTTGCTTGCTTGCTTACTTTCTTAACCATGGTTAGGCCCTCTAACCATGGTTAACACCTTTCTAACTGCGGTTAGACTCTACTTTGCACTTGACCAACTCGGTCAGTCAACCCTAACCTCCGGGCTAGACCCTTGACCACCTTGCACACACACATACCCCTAGCCTTGGCACGGGCTCATGTCCCAGAACTACGCTCGGTCTGATCTCACCCCTATGTGAGTACGTAGGCAATCCAACTCGGATTCGACTCCAGTCTAGACAACCCGTAGTCTAGCTTGCTTTGCTTATTTTTTGGATTAACATTTCATTAAGCACTTAAGCATTTAATTAATTTTGAGATTAAACTTGGCTTAACTATAGGGAGTAGGTAACCATTTCTTAAATGGGGGTCTTGGGGTGCCTAACACCTTCCTCAAGGCTTAATCGAACCACTTACCCTAATCTTTGATAGACCTTTTGCCTTATCCAAACAATTGCTTACCCGGGACCTATCCCTAAGAATGAATAGGTGGCGACTCTAAAAGCCAATCTTTGCTTTTATGTGGGCGGACCGCAAAATCCCGTGCTCACACCATGCATGACACCTCATTTGATTTTCTGGGGGATCCTTAGTCCATGAGGGATCCCCTGGATACGGTCTGGCTTAACCCTAAGGGGGACAAATCAAGTTTCTGGAAACACCAGGAATAGCAGTAAACTCAGTACCGCCATTCCTGGCCCTCCCATTTTCATTAGCTTTTGCACCCATTTGGGTGGGCCCTGGTCCATTCCAGGGCCCAAGTTTTGCCCTTAAGATCCCCTCTCTACCCTGATCCTTCTAGGCTAACCCTAGCAGTCTAAACATGGTTAATAGGCCCTTAAACATAAACTGTCCAGAATGACGGTAGATATTCTACTGCCATTTTTTATTTGTTGTTACAGTGCATTCAAGCCACAATTGGGCTGACTTCAGACCTACTCCAGGGCCCACCTAAGGCCCAGGACACCCAGGGGAGTCCCCTCTTTAACCTTGGAGGGTCCTTGATCATTCGGGTTCACCCTTAACCTGCCCCCAAACCAGCAAACTCAGTAACAGAAGGTGTTTGATAATGGCGGTAGACTCTCTACTGCCATTCCAAATATGTACATGTTTAGAATTGGCGATAAAGAGTTTATTGTTAATCCTTACATTCTATATTTTTGGCTTTGCACATGGCCCAAACCAGTTAGGAAGCCATTTTAGACCCTGTCATGCTATCTGAGTTCATTCCAAATCTGCCTAGACATCTAACTGGGATTAACTCAATCCCGATTAACATTTAACCATGGTTAAAACACTTTTAACCCTTTGAAAAATTTGAAAAAATCCCAAAAACATTCAAAAAATTTTAAAAGACAGAAAAAAACATAGACTTAGAACCTTTTTATACTATGGTTAGTAGCCCGAACCATGGTTAACTCTTCCCTTAATCTCGGTTAGCAACCCTAACTTATGGTGAGACCCCTTTTGACCTACCGGGCCTAATTTCTTAGCCTACGGGATTTATCCTTGGCCTACCGAGCCCAACTTTGTTTCCCTCAATTATGGTTAGCAACTCTAACCATGATTAGCTTGTTCCTTAACCCCGGTTAGAAACTCTAACCTTGGTTAAATCCAACCTTGGCCTACCGGGCCTAATCCCTTAGTCTACCGAACTAACCTTTGGCCTACCAGGCCTAGACCATGCACTTGACCAACTCGGTCAACCAACCCTAGCCTCTGAGCTAGACCTTTAGCCACCCTGGTGCACATACACACCCCTTAGCCTTGGCATGGGCTTATGTGTCAGAACTACGCTCGGTCTGATCTCACCTTTGTGAGTACGTAGGCAACCCAACCCGGGTTCGACCCTTGTTAGCTTTCCTTCTTACTTGGGTTAGTATTACTCTAAATACTTAGGCATTTGAACACATTTGATTTTAATTTGCCGTACACCTAGAAAGTAGGTAACCATTGTAAAGTAGGGGTCCCGGGATTCCTAACACCTTTCCCGGGACTTAACCAAACCTCTTACCTAGAACTTTGATACAGACCTTAAGTCCTTATCCACAACCAGGAGACTTATCCCTTCTGAATTAATAGGTGGCGACTCTCAACATACCCTTGAGTGACAAATCCCGTGCTCACAGTCAAAGTATACTATCCAAGTATGGATTTCGAGCCTCTCGGTGCCCAAATCGGACAAACGACCTCAAATTCCAATGAAACAAATTCTTACACTTAGGTTGAGTCGAAATACACGCGTTAGAAGAAACATCATCGAAATCCGACCCCAATTTGGATTTGGTGCAAATTTCTGGGTTTAGGCCGAAGTATATTTTCTAAGTATGAATTACAGGCCTCTCAGTGCCTAAATCGGGCAAACGACCTCAGATTCCAGTGAAACGAATTCCCATACTTAGGTTAGGTCGAAATACACGCGTTAGAAGAAACGACATAGAAATCCGACCCCCGGTTTGAATTTGGTGGGCGTTTCTAGGTTTAAGGTAATGAACTAAACTTTTCTGTTCAACTCAAGAACTACGAAATCTTTAAGATTATTTTTTTATTTGCATATTTGTGATGAAATTCATAAATTTTATCATTTCGCTATTCTAATAATAAATTGTATTTTATTATTTTTGTAGGAAGATGTCAACAACACACATCTGTCAGCTTTTGGAGCAGTAGGAACGACCCCGTTGGAGGGACTTACTAGGCAACTTTAGTAGATTTTTTATTTTACATTTGATACATTTTTATGGACATGTATATATTGCAATTATTACATTTTAGACGGGTTTATTATGACATTTTTATGGACATGAATTTATATATTGATGGATTATATTTCGGTGTTTAGAAATTTTGTAGATAATTTGAATTTATTTTATATTGCTCACAGGTACAATTAATACAGGTAAATTTTTTTTTTTATAAAAATTGTAATTACTTGCGGCGGTTTTAAAGCGTCGTTAGAGATAGAGAATAGCAACGGCGGTTGAAACTGCTGTTACATATTTATATATAACAACGGTTGAAACTGCCGTTGCAAATTGATTTACTACGGCGGCTTTGTAACGCCGTTATATATTCAATATATAACGGCGTTTTGAACCGTTGTAACATGGAGAATTAGAATGACGAAATTACCCATTATAATCGTCGTTACAAGGATAAAATCACCGGAGTTATAAATGTGCTCTACGGTTGCGGAGATAATAACTGTCGTTATAAGCCGCCGTAACATACATTGTGACAAGTCCTGTCACGGCGTTATGTTAAACCGCCGTTATAAATATATAACGGCGATTTTTGCATTTACTGCGGTGGTTTTGCATCGCTGCAAAAATCCTTGAATTTTGTAGTGTTTACATATATGTTTTATGTTTTATACTTCCATTACACTAATTGTTCAAATTAGTGTCGTGAAGTGCAAATGAATTAGATATGGGTAGTTTAAAAGGCAAGCAGAGTAGACCCATACAAGTGATATTTACTGATATTAAGGTAAAAATATTAATTAATCCTTCTAATAGTATAATATTAAAATTTTATGTCTTAAACATTACTGACATAGTCCCGTTCATTATCTCTTTTCTAGTGTCTGAAACAAAAAGATACAGGAATGTAGCTAGTACACCATGCATGATGTACCTAAGGGACATCATAATCAATAATAAAAAATAAATAAATAAGAAGATTATTTATAGTAATGAAGCAATAAAAGGACTTAAGAAGGAACTATCTGAATACTTGAGAAGTATTATTGTTTAGAATAACATGTCCATATACGTATTTGGAAAATGTTGTAAATCAATTTCTACTATCTAATTCATAGAGATATATTTTATTGATGATTATATAAAATTTATTATTTGATTGGAAATTAAAAGTGTATTATATTTGCAAGTGGGTGTATGTATAATTTTAATAGTGGGTGTGAGGAACTACAAGTTCTACGGCTACATAATCCTTCTGGGTTTCAAATAAATAATAATCGTGAGTAAAAATAAAATTGTAAAAAAAAAGTGAGATAAACGATCACGGTTTCTCCATTAATAGTGATTTTACAATAACACAATTCCGGTTTCTACTTAAATAGTGATCCATTATATACATAACTATCAGGGTAAAATTTACATTTCAAAGTGAATAATCTCGGGTATTTGAATATCTAATCATGAATAAATAACTATGATGGTTAATTTTCAAAAAAAATTATTGTTGCGTTTAAAACCGTGATATTTAATTACATAAGATCGCGCGTTGAAAGATCATGGTTCTATCTATGCAGCTATAATCGTGATCAATGCCTTATGATCACGAATGAAAACTGTGATCCATAAGCCGATTTCCTGTAGTGATACTTTGATACCACTTGTAATGACTGAGATAAAAATCTACCTAATCAACTCAAAATTCTCGATCTTAACACCAAAGATACACATATTCTAGATATCTCTGATAGAATACATTTACCTCAAAAAAGAATTTTGTTCCGGATAGATTAATCAGCAAGTTCGTTAGAGTTCTTTATCGAGGTTTCTCAATGATCCAAGCCCGAACTTATAATCCAAAATTCCAATCTCTACCCTCCCTGTAAAGATTTCCAAGCCAACCTATTTTGAGTCACTCGTTTTTTCTCTTTTATATGTTTCTCCTACAATGAGAGTGTTAAACTATGCAGAAAACATTATGAGAGTATTCATTCCTATATTATAGGACTTTTGAATTCAAAATCTAAGTTTATCTTTTAATCTCTTATACATCAAAATCTCATTGGAATTTCAAGCTTAAGAAAATTCTAAATATAAAAACTACATCCATCAAAGGGAAAGGGAAGGTCCACTTACGGGCCATATATACATGTGGGTCATCCATCATGTGATGCCCATACTAGTGGACCGTTCTACATATAGTGTCCACATTAGTGGGGCGTCCAACATGTGGTGTCAATTATAGGATCCATACTAGTGGTCCGTCCAACCTTTTTTTTAATAGACATGGGTCTCACCAAATATCATATTTAATAGATCAATTTACCCACCTAAATGGAATGGATATGAGTCATACGCATATTCCTTAATAGAGTGTTACATAGAGAACTTATACCTTTTAGTTAAATTGACAAAGTGTGGTAAGCTTTCTTTAGTACCTCCATTTATTGCTCTGTGATATATCATCTCTGGCTAACTCTAAGCTACCCAGTATAGGTTTGCACTTAAAAATTGCAAGTGATAGTGAGATATCCATATTGCAATTGAGTTACAAGTGATAGTATATAATCCAAAATTGAATTCCTCCACATAAATTAATTGATTTTATGAATCTTTCCAATAACATTATCCAATATAAACCATTGAGAACTAGATATTATCTAACCCGTATCTAATAAAAAAATTTAGGACTCCAAAACTTGAAAAATCTCCCAATGCAATGGGCATGGATTCCATTTTAGATATTCATCATTACTCGAATAGGGTTCTCTTGTTCAACTTTCATCGTCCCTAAATTTAGAGAGTAATTTGGTAGAATCAAAACAACCATATCGCTGCTCAGTGATTAATAAGTCCATACATCTAAAGATTAGCAGATCGTATTTATTGTGAATGAGAGATCATCCATCTGATAGTATGTTTATACAAGTTGTCTCTCATTATACGCAATCAGTCAATATACATTTAAGTAACCATATGTTAATGTGTAGTGACCACCACAATAGCTCGACATAAAGCTATATTTTAACTCTTGAGAAAATCTAAACATTGTGACAACCATATAAGTGAGGTGTCCAGCTTGATCCATAGTTATCACCATATTAGGCATAAGGTACTGAAAAAGTAAATTTACTTGTGTCAGTCCATAACCAATCACTTAGCTCTTCTACAATATGTCATAAGACTTTTCCCGATATCTCATACCGTATAGATAATCTTATGACCATGGTCAATTAATCATAACGAATACCAAAAATAAGTATTATTAATCAATCTAATAAAGTCTTACAAGCTAAATGATTTTTCAGAGCATTATTTTCAACAATCAACTGTGGCTATAAGACCATTACAAAGTAGGCCTTATCACATTATGCTTCTTAAGTTTTTGTCAAACTTTAGGTCGTGCTGGTCGGCATTGGTGGGTGTTCTTTAGCGCTTGAGATGTAATGTAGCTCTAAGTTCTGGTCTTGACCAAATTCACCATAGCTTAATTTTTATAAATCCCAAGTATCTATTCCCAAAACCAGTGCATTAAATAAAAATGGATAATGCTAGCAACACTTTCTTTGAAGAATCACTTTTTTTTAATGGATAGTGTTGGTTCAAAGCACGTGACTTTGTCTTAATGGATGACAATGACACGCCTTTCCCATGAACAAAATGAGGTTAAAATAAAGTAGACCTAACATTACCTATATAAGATTTCACCACGAAATGTAATGTCTTTAACTCAAGCTATGTTATGTTGTTAATAGATACTCTTCATCCACAACCACTACCGAGGGCCTAATTCGGTAATAGATGCCTCATTTACAGATAACAGTTTTAACTCACTTGGGGATTGATCCTAGTCCCTTATATTCTGGGTATGTGTAAATGAAGGTTTTGACGGTAGAGGGAGGGTGGTAGAATTGCTACCAAGCATAAGAACAATTGAGGCCATGGTTGGTCTAGCAGCGACATTTTCTTGAACACATAATAACCCAATGTGGATGCATCTCATCACTTCACTTCTTGAACAAGATTCGCTTAACGTCTGATCCATCAGCTCTAAGGCTGTCCCATCATTCCATAGTCTCCATGCCTACAAGAATTCATCAATATGCATGTAATATGAACTTTGTTTTTTGGAAGGTAAGTTCTTGAAGATTTTTAAGAAAGTCAAGGTCGACATAACTTTAAAACTCTGGTTTTTTGGACATAAGGTCTCTCGCCCTTTAGCTCAGTGGGTGAGGGCATGTGGTGCTCATTCGAGGGAGTTCCTAGGATCAATTCTGAGAATGAAAACTTTCAATAGATTGCTATTAGTTTTCCTTCAAGACATGGCAGGCGACCCACTAACCCGGGCCATTAACTATAACACTAACACTAATAGTTGATAAATGAAATCAAGGCCACATAGTGCCTCGAAAAAAAAACGAGACACAAGGGTTGATTAATATTTTTCGTTGTCCTTATCTTTTTCCAATTTGATTTGTAGTATTTATTAGAACTCACCAATAAAGGTAAAAAAGAACTTTAAACGAAAATATTCATACTTACATAGTTTGGAAGGTGCTCATTAAGCTCTGATTGATAGAAACAATTAATCTTGTGACCGCTCACAATCTCTAGTAGTAAGACACCAAAACTGTAGACATCTGATTTAACTGAAAAGTGGCCATGCAATGCGTACTAGGGAGCCATATATCCACTGTTGTCCAAAGTTAAAAAGAAATTTAGGTTCTGTTAGCTTGCACACAAATTATTTTACAAAGTAAATCATTTACAGTCTAAAAACTTTTGCCTTTAGAGTAAAATATAAAAAAATTCCCTTATTTTCTGCACCCTTGAAAATAAGATGAAACTTACTTGATTTTACTTTCTTGTGTTTAGATTAAAGGAAAATTGAAAACCACACGTGAGGAGGGGTAATTTATTTTTTCAACTCCCGAGTTGAATAATTTTCGTTGTTTAGAAGACATGTGAAGAGGGGTAATTTTATCATTTTAGAAATTACACATAAAAGAATGTTTTATCATTTTGGAAAATACCTTTGGATAAGTGAATATTTTATTTTTAAATACATTTAAAGAGACGATGATATTACAAGAAACTAAAAGATAAATTTTAAAATGTATGTCATTTTTCGTAAAAGATACCACTTCTTTGTAAAATATTTCATACTTTTAAAGATTTTATGTCCAAATAATTTAAATGAAATATGATACTTTCTGCGGATTTCATTTGTTTTCTCCAATTTGACATTGAAAGAAACATAACCTTAATTCTTTTGAATCTCATTTTTATAATGCTCTCTTCAAACTTATGAGACTTGTTTCAAAAAATTATTATAAAAGCTGCAGGGATCCTTTTTAATCCCAATCTTTTCAAATAGAAAGGATGATAAAAATAATGATCTTAATAATAATAACCCAAACAGCAACAACAACAATGATAGTAAAGTTTCTAAAACACTTAATGACCTCTCGAAAGTAAACTATGAATAATAGGTTCAGGATACAAGAACTTACTATGTTCCCACAATTCTCCTCGTATTGCCTCGAGTTTGGTCCACTACTAAAAGTCTTGCCATGCCAAAATCTGAAATTTTTGGTCTCATTTCTTCATCTAACAATATATTGCTAGCTTTGAGATCGCGGTGAATAATCCTAAGTCGAGAGTCTTCATGAAGATAAACAAGCTCTCGAACAATCCCTTCTATGATTTTGTAACGAATTTCCCAATTCAATTGTGCACATTTGATTTGATCTAGGCATCCGTTCAAATAAAAGAACAAGTTAGGGCACAAATTTGTTTAGCAAGTAACAATTCCATATGATGAACACTGTCAATCAAACTACTATGAACAAAAAACCAATTACAAGGATCTCATGTTAATGCATTATCGCTACTAGGTTAAATGGAATGATGTCTCTTGGAGGGTGTTAAGATGTCACAAGTTTTATAGGGTTTTTTCTTCTTTTAATTTGAAGTGTATTATTACAAATGGTAAGATAGAAATACTACTCAAAAGAAGATGAGGCCAAACCAAAAATGAAGTGATCTAGGCTTGCGTTAGGCACGAACTCATAGATGAGTAGCTTTTCTTCTCCTTCAAAGCAGAAACCTAAGAGCTTAACCAAATTCCTATGTTGAAGCTTGGCTACTGACACAACTTCATTCTTATATTCTATATCACCTTGTCCAGAATTTCTCGAGAGCCTCTTCACAGCTATTGCTTGTCCATTCAAAAGTTGTCCCTGAAGACATGTAAGAATAATCTCTAATTTCATAGAAATGACATGAAACCACCAACTGGAACTTCTAAAAATATTGTTAGTATACGAGTATTTTAACTACCTTGTAAACAGTACCAAATCTGCCTACTCCAAGCTTATTAGCATCAGAGAAGTTATCTGTTGCTTCTCTTATTGTACTGAAGTCAAATTATAAGGATTCCACACTTCTAATATCATCTGCATCTTCACAAAAGTAGCAAACAATAAAAATATGGATTAATGAGTGCTAACCCCATATGCATTGTGGGTGCAACACGTGTCATTGTTACCCTTCAATGGGCTAAGAAAACGATTTTTTCAGAGGAACTTATGGCCCCAACTTTTCCTAAAGGTAATAGAAAAAAGTAGCAACACATGTCGCAACTAAAGTGAGAGTTTGAAAGTTTGCTATAGGGCTAGCATTTCTCATGGATTAAATAGTACAATTCAAAATATTAATATTAATTTCCATCAAGGGAGACATTAATAAGAGGGTGTTTTGTAACAGTGTTAGAACTGCACACTGAAATTTTAGCTAGCTGGTAGATTATACTTTTGTAGGTGTTCTAGAGGCTTGTGAAGCCTTTAATTAGTGAAGCCGTCAATCTTGACTACATTTTTTCTATCATGAAGAAGATGATAAACCATGGTTACTTACCATCAACCTTTTCCTTTGGCTTCTTCCTCCATAGAAACAAACAGATGATGCAAAGAATTACAACTCCAATAACTGTGGGAACAATGATAATGAAAAATTTTCGAGATGCATTGCCCTTTCCTGCACGGACTAGCACTAGTTTCGTTTGAGACGCATGTTGTTCTGACTAATCAAATCGCGAAAAAATTTGAAAAGTGTTATGAACGCATTTCAACAATTTTAATGTTGAATTTTCATGAAATGTTTTATCCAATTCAAATCTTGGTGGACAAAATTTGCTCGCAATTTTTATGGCTGTGGCACATCAAGGAACAAGCCTAACAAACATTGTTTTGGTCCAGACCCAACTGAGTCGAGCTGTTTGTCAGGTTTAAGGACTCAAATCTCATCTGACCTAATTAAAAGGCTCTATTGTATTCTCTAAGGCTTATAACTATAATAATTCTAACAGTTATATAGCAATCCATCCATCCTCACTCAGAAAATACAAATCACAGAGGCCTATTGAAAAAGTGTCAGCTGGCCCTGGCCAATGAGGAATCCTAATTTTTGGTATCAAGAATAGAACACAAGGGAATTATAATGAAGTCATTGACCTTTCCGTGCTCGAGTTCTCAATATGAAATCCAAAAAAATTGTACTCACAAAATTACCATTATGGACTTACCATCGGTAGTTGTTGTGTTAGTTAGCGGTGGCAGCGGAGAATTTACAGGAGACGGAGGTGGTGCAGCAGCAGTGTACTCATAGAAACGGTAGAGTTCATACCTCAGATTACAACTACCTTTAAGAATCCTCGCTCCTTTCCTTCCTGAACAACATTCAGGAATATAACCTACAGCTTCTTCTAGGCATCTGTTACAATCACTTTCAGATATATCTGGAGTGCACTGTGCTAACCCATATTGCTTCTGAAAGTTCATAACATCCGCTTCTCCAATCGCAAACTTTGTGCTAGAAGAACCCGAGGAAGCTCGTGTCACAAGGTCCTTCAACAAAACTCCCAGTACCTGACTAAACTGTTCTACATCGGAGAAGTCTCTCGGATTTGGCGAAGCACTAATCGGTATCAGATCCAAAAGTGAAAACATCGATTGGTTCGAGTATTGTAACATACACTCTCTGTACCATATAGTCGCCTTCTTTTGGTGTAGACATTGTTGTATGATCGCTTGACTTGATGTATTTACACAATTAGCACATACATCTGGTGCAACATCTCCTCTACAAAGGTAGAGAGCGTAAACCTTATCGGGTTTCGGCCAGCGGTAGCATTGTAGAAACCATCGTTAAGTGAAGCGTTAGTTGTTAGAATAGACAGGAGGAAGATGAGGTTCATCTGGTATGTACTGTTAGTTGTATAATTGCCTATGTTTGAACAACCGTAGGCTATGTAGTCTGGTTGGACCGTAGGAAGAGCAAGGTGTTTGAGAAGGATAGAAAGAGAGAAGAGGAATCCGTAGGAAGTCATGGTGATTGGTGTGCGTATGCTAAAATGAGGAAGATTTCAATTTATTTGGAAAGCTTTAATGGGTTGCCGGCAGAGAGTAGATGGGCAGTAGCCCCTGTTGGCCCGGTAGCCTATTTTCCACTCCAAATAAAAAATAAAAGTAAACATTTATATTTTTATAATCATATAAAAAATTAATGTGATGGCAAAAATTATTATGTACTTGGAGTAGAACGCTGTTCATGTGGCGATAAGTGTGAGAATAAGGGTGAGAGACATCAGATGAGGAGAAGTCAAAATTATGTCGAGAAAATGAAAGGACTTCTCCCCAGTTTTACGCCAACTGTTGCACAATGTATGGAACCCCGAGAGCCCTTTCTAGCTTCGCCAGAGACAATCCGAGGCCCTGCTCATGAGGGCATCCTATTGTCGGCTCTGGATTGTCTCTGACGAAGAAGGCTCCTCTCAGGCGTCAACAACATAGGGACATGTGGCCTGAAAAAGAAGAGAAATCATTTCATTTTCTTCCCATGATTTGACTTCTCTCCACTTGATATCTCTCCCTTTATATTTCATGATTTTATTGTCATGTATCAAATAATGTGTGGAGAAGTCATTTCATGAGTCGGAGAAGTCAAAATCATAGGACCTATGAAATGACTTCTCCAACCACATGTCCCCTATTTTGTGACCCGAGAGGCACTCTTCTGGCTTGCCAGAGAGAATCCGAGCCCCTATTGTCTATGCATATGCCAGAAAAATAAAAATGATCTCGGAAATCTATACACCACCTGACATGTGGCAAAAAGAGACGAGAAATCATTTTATTTTCTCCCACATATTTTTGACTTTTTCCATTTGACTTATCTCTCCCATTTAACCGCCACGTGTTGGATAATGTGACAATATCATGCCCTCATGAGCTACTACTGGAGACAGCTTTTGTTTCTTAATCATAAAAAGAAAGTCATAAGTCGATTAGTAAGCAAAGGTCACAAGATGTTAAAACGAACATTGGTACTGACTTTTCGAAAGTCATTATATATGGAATTTTTTAAAGCAGTCAACAAAAGTATGTTACGTTATTATGAAATTTTTTTAAAGAGTGCTAGACCCAATCGCATTTACTCCAAATTTTTTCATAGAGGTAAGTTGGGTACAATCGTACATTTGCATATTTGCTACAGAATAAGAATAAGGTAGGAGTCGTTTATCTTTTATAGTTTGCATATGCCCACGGTATAGTTTTTAAACCTCTTTATAATAAGAGGTATATATTTCCTCCATGATTATTATTTATAAGGGAGCCTAATATACATCATAGGCAATATTTTACATTGATTTTAGTAATAGTTTCTGAACATTTCTAACCAGAGTCCATAGATATGGTATTGGTAATGAACTAATTAATTTATGCCTGGGGAGTAGGGGTAACATGCCTCCTATGGCTTAGATGGTATTGTGTGCCCTTCACATGATGGTCACGTGATTGAATTTTGAGGATGGAAAATCCCTAGCTGATGTGGTAAGCACGAGTCCAAGAGAGTCATTTTATGAAAATTTTGTGGTTTATAATAGATTAGAATGCCAAACGTAATTCATATCGTTGACCCAAAATATCTGAAATAAGACAAAGATGTGTTGGCTTTGCTAAGCCTTGCCCAAGACAATGGAGAGTAGGAAGATGAAACTTTGTGGGAAACTAAGCAAGCTAGAATGATACTAAGGAAACTACACTTGAAAGCTAGGCTGTTGCCTTGGAAGAAAAATGAACACTCTTTATTGAGAAAAGAAAGGTAGACACTTGAGAACTCACAACTCTACTCTATGCTTCATCCTTATTACACACTCCCTATTTATAGTGATTACAAGATAGGTACAATTACTATAATAACCCTATTCTAGAGACTTCTATAAGATACAAGTACAATGTTTGGTTTTTCAAAAATTGCATGTTTCCAAGAAACATTTTTCTAGATTTTTCTTTGCATGTCTTTCAAGTCAACAAGTCTAGAAGCTCCAAGATCAAGATGGTCTCTAGAGGGTTCTAGCTTGAATTTTGAACACCTCTTTAAATGCTTCCCAAGCCTAGAAACTTCCGGATTGCTACTTCCAACACCCCCCTTCAAACCGGAAGCTTTCTTATGCCAAGTAATTCTCTTAGTCTCCTGAATGGATCAGTTGGCAAAGCTTTAGTAAAGATTGTAAACACATAAATTTACCACCTTTCCTCCCCTCTCAACTTTAAGTGTCGAGATAAGGTCCGAGAGCAGAGGAATAACGCTAAATTTATTCTAAGAGTCGCCACCTACTTAGGGGAAGTAGGATCCCGAGATAATCCAAAATAAGGGGTCTACGGTCCAGAATAGTCTAGGTAAGAGATCCGTTTAGGTCCTGGGGAAGGGGTTAGGCACCCCAGGACCTCCATCCAATGATGGTAACCTACTCATTAAGTCTAAGCCAAACATTTAAAATCACTTAAAATTTCCTAAACAATTATTAATTTTGCTAATCAAACACAAATCAATATGGGGTGTAAAAATTTTATCTTTGGTTGGGGTCGAACCCTGGTTTGGGCTGCCTACTTATCCGTTAGTCGGAATCAGACCCTCATAGTAGTTCGGGGCGGTGACTGTTTTTATACTCGTTTCGGAGTGTGGTCACTTCCAACTCGTGTTTGAGTTGGGGGGATGCGGAATTGAGATTTATGAATCTCAATCCGGGAGACGGCTGCGTGGCTAGGTGCTCGTGGGGGAGAGCTAGGGGGCGTTCATTTATTAGGGTGAATGTTTTTGTTATTTTGTATTATTTTGATTTTTTTGTATTTTTAATTTTGGCAAGTTTTAACTAGTCAAGAACTAAACTAAATGCCCAAGGTAGGCAAAAAGGAGAATATAACGGCCTAAACCTATTGCACACACATATATATGAGAAGAAAAATAAATGAAAAAAATAAATAAGCAGGGAGAATACGTACCTACGTGCGGTTGATGGGGAAGGATGTTGGTACCGCCGTTGCTCCGGTGAGAAACAAATGGCCACGACAAATCACTCTTTCTCACCGTCACTCAACCCACAGAACAATGGGTTTAACCAAGTTAAAAAAAAGAAAACAAAAAAACAAAAACAAAAAAAAACAGATCCCAGGATGGCCACTGGTCTGGGCCGAATTCTCCTCCTGAAATGGGAGAAATAAGAAAACAGGGGCTTAGTGGACGAACTACTGGCCGAACTCAGGCGTCCAAACAGCCGGACATGGATGAGAAATGGGGAGGATAATCGGAGAAGATGGTCAAAGCTGATCTCTATGAACCTGCAACAAATGAATCGGAAAAGAAAGAGACAGTGAATAAACATACAAGAGAAAATCAGGTTTCGGATCTAGATCTGGATCTTGATCTTGATCTTGATTTAAAACTAGAGCTGGAAGTAATGAAGACTTGATGATCACCAGGTCTCATGGATGGGGACGCTGGTGCCGGTAATGGGGTTCACCAGATGATGCGATGACCGGAGCTGAGAAAGAATCGCAGAAACCAGATATAGAGATCAGATCTCCTTAAGATCGAGTGATGGTGGCTGGCTCGTTAAGGATGGAAGTCGCCGGGGAAGATGAAAGCTCAGACTGAATAGATCTATGATATTTAGAGAATAAAAATAAAATAATCAAGATCAAAGATCCACATGAAAGAAAAGAAAAGAGGAGAAAATTCAAGAGAGGGTGATCGGTTACCTGAACAAAGGGGAAACAAGGATTAATCGGAGGAAAATGGCCGCTGCAGTTGAGATACGACCAAACCGACTGAGTTTGCCGGAGACAGTGATGACCGGAGCTGAGGAGCAGAGGCAATACCGGATTGGTTTGCTGGAGATGATGATCAGAACGGATCAAGACGGCTGCGCGGTGGTGAGCTGCTGGCCGGAAGAAGATGATGACTCTGGATATCAAATCCAAAAGCCACGGTGAGAAGGAATGGAGCTGAGATAATGAAAGGGAAAGGGATAAGAGGGATCGGTGAGGTGAAGCTTACCGGAGATGATAAAGAGGGAAACAGTGAGCTCGCCGGCGATGATGGAAGAGTCCTTGGTTTTCTACTGTTTTCACAACAGAAGAAGGGGAAAAAGGAATTGGGAAATCGGGAGAGAGAGAAGATGGGGGCAAACCGAATGTGGTTGGGTTTTGAAAACCCTATCTCATTCCTTACATAGGCAACAGTGATGGGCTGGTTTGGTTTTCATAGGCTTGGGCCCTTAAGGTTTATACCCTTGAGGGCTAGGCTTGATTGCACTTGGGCTTAGAAAAACGGGCTTGAATTTGCAAGAAGGCGGGCTTGAGTTGTGGTTTTTGAACATGGCTTGGACTTGGATTGAAACAATGGTTTGGGGTTTTGCACCAGAGTAACCAAATATGGGTTTTATGAAATGGATTTAGTGAAATGGATTAAGAGATGGGTTTGGGGTTTTGAACATTGAATAAGGCTAGGGTTAGGACATGCTCTCTCTCTCTCAAGACTCACAAAGCTCCCATAATGAAACAAAATTAAAATAAATCAAATTAATAAAATAAAAATAATAATTAAAAATAGAGTTTTAAGGGTGTAAAAATGGGGTGTTCACAGTTGCCCCTCTTTGTCGGAGAGTGATGACAATTGAACGACAAAGACTGAGACACCGTCATTTTTGCACACGTAAAACCTAGAAAAGCTTATGAAAGTCAAAGATAGAAGATAGGGGAACTAAATTCTAACCCTAGTTAAACTTTCCATAGGTAAAAAGATGGAGTGGTTGGTAGTTTACGCCTCATTGCGGAGGGCTGTTGGGGAAAAATGGGTGCAAATGAAATATGGACTGAAGGGAGCTCGCGTACACTACTGCATGGAGACTGATATAGTGTTCGGAGCGAGAGTACTGCGACATGAAAGTTGAGGATGAAATAGATGTCATGGGTTGAAGGGAGCTCATGAACATTACTGCATGGAGACTGATATAATGTCCGGAGCGAGAGAAGTGTTTACGGAAAGCTGAGATGCGTACGGAACGCGGGGAATGTTTACGTAAAGTTTAGAACACTACTGCATGGAGACTGATATAGTGTTTGGAGCGAGAATACTATGGCATGAAAGTCGAGGATGGAATGAATGTGATGAATGACATCGCCTTGAATGTCAAACAAAAGGATTGATGGTGACATCGCCTTGAATGTCAACCAACAAGATGAGAGGATGACATCGCCTTCAATGTCAACCTAAAGGATTGATGGTGACATAGCCTTAAATGTCCACCAACAAGATGGGAGGGTGACATCGCCTTAGATGTCAACTGAAAGGATTGATGGTGACATCGCCTTGATTGTCAACCAACAGGATGAGAGAGTGACATCGCCTTCAATGTCAACTGAAATGATTGATGGTGACATCGCCTTGAATGTCCACCAACAAGATTGATGGTGACATCGCCTTGAATATCAACCAACAAGATGAGAGGGTGACATCGCCTGCAATGTCAACCGAAAGGATTGATGGTGATATCGCCTTGAATGTCAACCAACAAGATGGGAGGGTGACATCGCCTTGAATGTCAACCGAAAGGATTGATGGTGACATCGCCTTGAATGTCAACCGAAAGGATTGATGGTGACATCGCCTTGAATGCCAACCAACAAGATGGAAGGGTGACATCGCCTTCAATGTCAACCGAAAAGATTGGAGGGTGACATCGCCTTCAATGTCAACTGAAAAGATGGATGGTGACATCGCCTTCAATGTCAACCGAAATGATGGGAGGGTGACATCGCCTTGAATGTCAACCGAAAGGATTGATGGTGACATCGCCTTGAATATCAACCGAAAGGATTGATGGTGACATCGCCTTGAATGTCAACCAACAAAAAGAGTGAGGGTGACATCGCCTTCGATGTCAACCGAAAGGATTGATGGTGACATCGCCTTGAATGCCAACCAACAAGATGGAAGGGTGACATCGCCTTCAATGTCAACCGAAAAGAGTGGTGGGTGACATCGCCTTCAATGTCAACTGAAAAGATGGATGGTGACATCGCCTTCAATGTCAACCGAAAGGATTGATGGTGACATCGCCTTCAATGTCAACCAACAAGATGGGAGGGTGACATTGGCTTAGATGTCAACCGAAAGGATTGATGGTGACATCGCCTTGAATGTCAACCAACAGGATGAGAGAGTGACATCGCCTTCAATGTCAACTGAAATGATTGATGGTGACATTGCCATGAATGTCTACCAAAAGGATTGATGGTGACATCGCCTTGAATGTCAACCAACAAAAAGAGTGAGGGTGACATCGCCTTCGATGTCAACCGAAATGATTGATGGTGACATCGCCTTGAATGCCAACCAACAAGATGGAAGGGTGACATCGCCTTCAATGTCAACCGAAAAGATTGGTGGGTGACATCGCCTTCAATGTCAACTGAAAAGATGGATGGTGACATCGCCTTCAATGTCAACCGAAAGGATTGATGGTGACATCGCCTTCAATGTCAACCAACAAGATGGGAGGGTGACATCGCCTTCAATGTCAACCGAAAGGATTGATGGTGACATCGCCTTCAATGTCAACCAACAAAATGGATGAAGGTAGTCTGACTGATGAAAAGTGTTTGGTGCGAGCCTTGCGCTAGAGACTTCGCGGTCTTACCTAGCTTGGCATGTACGCGACTTGAGAGAAATGCATGATGATGCAAATATGGTGAGGTGTATGTGGAGTTACATGTGTGCTAAGTGACAAAGTGGCTGAAATATGACTCGATTGAGTGTGTGCAACTGGAATGCAGTTAGGTACAATATGTGTGACTCGATTGAGTGTGTGCAACTTGAGTGTACAAATGAGTATGAGCACTCTGTGTGCAACTAAATTGCAATATGTGTGACTCGATTAAGTGTGTGCAACTGAGTGCAGCAAGAGTACAAAATGTGTGCGACCCCATTAAATGTGTGCGATTGAGTGCAGCAAGAGTGCAAAATGTGTAACTCAAATGAGTGTGTACAAGTGTAGTAAAAGTGTGATGTGTGCGACTCGATTGAGTGTGTGCAACTTGAGTGTGCAAGATGGGTGCAACTAGTGCGATATGTGCAACTAGAGTATACAAATGAGTGTGTGTAAGATGAGTGTAACTAGAGTGCAATATGAGTAACTCAATTGAGTGTATGCACTGTTATGTAATCTGTGTTGACAGTGCATTGACTAGACTGGGTAGTGTGCATGTATGATATGCAGACCTATGCATGACTCGACTTATGATGCGGTTGAGTTGGCTAAACCTGGGTTGAACCAAATTGACATCCATGAGTGACGCAGATTTATGATGGGCTAAGTATATGACTCGCTCTTTGATACCTGTCTCATGCTTGTCTGAGATTTCAGAGGTTCTAGACCTTGCTCCATCTTCTTGTCGAGCTTGTTTGGTGCCTTGAACAGTTGTTGAGATGAGATTGATCTGATCAAGCCAAGAGACATGACTGACATTAGGACCTTAATGACCAAATTGAGTATGATTAGATATTTCTTGGAAATGCCCTACGGTTTGAATGAGATTGATTTCAAATATCAAGATCCTGATTTTGATTGGTTATTTTGAAGACAACCGAAATTTTCGAATGCAAATGCTTTCTTTGCTCATTGGATTTAATAAGGTGATCACCTTCACAAGGCGATTGAATTTTGTCCTCAAGGGTAGAACATGATGCTAAGCAAGTATGACCCGTCATGCTGTATCAGTGGTAAAGTTGATCTTTAATCCTTGACATATGCTGAATTGGGCCTTGCTACGAACAAGAGACACTTAGTCCACTCTGACGATAAGATTCTTCAGATGATGCCCGAAAGTGCTTTGTCTTGATCTCGATGATGCTCCTAGTGAATGCTTGTTGCTTTCAACTTTTCCCTTTTTTACACTTGGAATGACCAAGTCTGGGGATCGCATAATTTTTACGCAATGAGGCCGTTGCCGGTTTTCACTCATGCATGCGAAGTTGATCAATTTTTGTATTTCCCTTTTTTGCCCCTAGTCACAAGACTAGGACTGGGGTTCACGTAGTTTTTGCGCAATGAGACCATTTCCGGTTTTCACTCATGCTTACGAGTTTGATCAAATTTTTTTTTTCTTTTTTTGCCCCTAGTCACAAGACTAGGCCTAGGGTTCGCATAATTTTGCGCAATGAGGCCGTTTCCGGTGTTTACTCATGCCCGCGATTTGCTTGAGGTAAAGCTCTATCTCGACCATAAAATCCTTCAATTGGTGCTTGAAGTTCCTTCGAACTGGTCTCAAGGAAACTGCTGTTGAACGCTTGATGTTTTCAACTTTCCCTTTTTTACCCTTGGAATGACCAAGTTGTGGGGTCGCATAATTTTTGCGCAATGAGGCCGTTGTCGATTTTCACTCATGCCTGCGAAGTTGATCAATTTTATATTTCCCTTTTTTGCCCCTAGTCGGAAGATTAGGCCTGGAGTTCGCGTAATTTTTGCGCAATGAGGCCGTTTCCGGTTTTCACTCATGCCCGCGATTTATTTCAAAGTAGAGCCTTGCTCCCTTTATTGCCTTGGAGCATCCTGCTTTGAATAATGTCTGATAAATTATCTGCACTCTTGATCTGTATGGGATCGAGGTGGACTTAAGATAGGACGAAATGTAGGCTGGGGGACCGAAAGTTTGGGACACCCTTTTACTTGAGAAATTATTTTCCACTATGGGGAGAAGAATCTTGATTCTTTTGCTTCTGATAGAAGATAAAAATTTCCATTGAAAATTCATCTACTTGAGCGCCTCTTGACTTTTTCCTTGCCCATTTTTTTTTCTTTTTCCTTTTGACATTTTGTCTTTCTATTTTTTTTTTACGAGCCTTTTTTTTGATTGAGGCTGATTTTTTGCTCAATAGATTGAATGTTATGGCCGAACCTAATTTTCTAGGCTGCCTACGTACCCTTTTACAGGATCAGGTCATTGACGTAGTTCAAGCAGACAGAGTACAGGGTGTCCCGTTGAAAGTTTTTTTGAAAGAAGGGCTATTAGGCTCGAGATGGCTAACTATCGGAATTTGATGATATATCGAGGGTGTTACATGAATCATAAGAGAAGTAGATGACAAACATGGCCTCCTGTCCTTTCCCGAAGAGGCTTAGAGTGCAAGCATTTATCAAATAAGACCCTAAGCATAATACTTTTTAACCTTATCCATGTTGATTGGCTCAGGGCTCCTTGTACAAATGTTGAGTTTGCCCCTTGCATCTGCATAGCTCGATGATGCCTTGGTGAAAACGAATCATTTGCTCTGGCTTGTTGATCTGCACAACTGTGTGAAGAGTTTGACCACTTTTACTCTGGGTGAGTCCTCTGATGAGATATGTCACTTGAAGAAAAATATCATATCTTAATGAGAGTGGCTTTACCCCGGCATGGACAAATCTTGATTTAGATCCGCTTTCTCGCTTCTCTATGATAATTGCTCCGCGGCATTACTCAAATTTGGATCTTGAGCAACCACACTATTCCTGCCCCAAGCATCGGTGAGGGTACTGTTGTGGTGAATCTGTTGCCCCAACTTATATCGTGATCTTAGGGGGGTTTTGAATCCCACCTCAAGCGAATCTTTCCTCTTGCCCCTCTGCGTGTAGTAGATGTACTTCATGTATTGACTGAGTCTGACAATTTTGCATTTGATCATCCTTGTCATAGTTAGGAGCTTTATCTGTACAACAACTAGGATCCTGCAATTTTTCCTTTGAAATATGTCTTGAAGGTTTTGGCGAACAACAGGAGGAAAACTTGCCTCTTGCCTGATCGATCTTGACCTTGATCCCCCTGCCCCTGGCGTAGCAAGGTTCTAATTTTTGCACACGTAGGATCATTACCCAACTCTATTCTGCTTTGTAACACTCGCATGGGATTGAGGGTTTACTGTTGGAAATCCCTCTCTATGCTCTTCATCATACTCTGCCCCCGAGGGTTATGAGTTTGACCTTTGTTTGAGTGATCCCTTATTTAAACCAATAAGCTTAGCTAGCATTTTTTATTGGGAGAAAGATATTTTTGGATTTTTGATAGCTTCAGATCGCTAGACTCTTTGAGAAGTACTAGGTCATGCCTTCATTAGCCAAATGAGAAATGGGACTCTTGAAAGGAAGAGAGATTTCAAGGAATTGAAAAGTGGAGATGACTCGATTATTGCAAACTGGATATATACATGGGCCACTGTGGCCGACTCTGACGGAAAGAAAACCTAGCTAAGATTGACTCAGACCTGGCTTGATTTCGATCAATCTCGCTCGACATCTTGCTCTTGGAACTCCTTTTTGATGGGACTCGAAGATGTTCTGCTTGGCTTTCTTGGATGGCACAAGGGTGATTTGTTGATGTAGCAGGATGATGTATGGGATGTATGGAGACAGATGTTTCAGGGGTCTCAAGTTCAAAATTAAGTTTGGCCACATCCGTCAAGTTTTGGGTGGTGCCCGCACTTTTACGGTGCGGAGGGTGGGCATGGAATGATATGTTGAGTAAGAGAAGATTGTGGTTGTGTCATTAAGATAATGAGCGGGTGTTTGTTAGGATGGTAGATGGGTGAATCTGGGTTTGCCCCTGTGTCACCAAGAGTTTGTTGAGAGCCAGAGTAACATCTTTGAGTACAAATTTAATTTCTCTGATGTCTTGCTCATGATTAAAGAGAGTTATCGTGATGATCTTTTGGTCACTCGATGTGTCTCCGTGCTCCATATTTTCTGCTTTTGTTCCACTACTTGAGTAAGTCCAAAGATGAAAGTAAAGAGCGAGTCACTACCAGACTGGGGTGATTGGATTATGATGTTGCAGGAGTATGCATGGATGAATTATGAATGAGGTGAGTGCTATGTGAGACTCAAAATGAATGGCCTATTAAGCAACTTCCTAAATGAGATGTGCCAAATTAAGGGTCAGGACATGTTTTGAATGATAGACTTTTGGAATTGGACTTCATGGTTGTGCTACCTCTGGGGGTGTTGCCAACTAGATGATGCATGACGGAGACTATGCTCGACCTAGCCAATGAAATGTTAAAGTGAGCGGAGTGCAGTGATAAAGTGAGCACGGTGCAATGATAGTGTAAGTGTAGTGCAATGATGAAGTGCAGTACAATGCCATGATGAAGCACAGTGCCACAGGGGCATGCAGTCAGTGTAGATGTACTGGTAGTGCAGTGAAAATGCTATACTAGCAGGTGAATGTGCAATTACGGATAGTGCCATGAAGAGGATTAATTTTTTTTATTTTTTTTGGATTTTCAACTTTATATATATATATATATTTTTTTGAATATTTGATTTTTTTTTGTTTTTTTTTTTTTTGGAATTCCTTTTTTGGAATTTTGATAATTTTTGATTTTTTTCAATTTGGATTTTTGAATTTTTTTCAACACATTTGGATCTTTGGATTTTTGTTCCTTCTGAATTTTGAACTTTTGATTTGTTTATTTTTCTTGAACTATGAGTTAATGACTTTTTTTTTTTTTTTTTTTTAATTGAAGTTCAGATTTATTTATTTATTTTCGGATTTTGAGTTTTCATTTTTTTTGGAATTTTGAATTAATGATTTTTTTTTTTGAAATTTTGACTTATTTGAATTTTGAGCTTCCATTTTTTTTTTTTTTTATGTTTGAATTTTGACTTTTTTTTTTTTTTACTTTTGATTTTATTTGGACTTTGAATTTCTCATTTCATTTTTTTGTTTTTTTTGTTTTTTTTATTTGAATTTTGAACCTTCTCCTTTTTTGGATTTTGAATTTTTGATTTTGTTTAAGGTTTCAAATTTTAACTTCATCTTTTTTTTTTCTTTTTCTGAGTTTTGAATTTTTGATTTTGTTTTTATTGAATTTTGATTTTTTTTTTTTTTTTTTTTCACCAATTATTTAGTTGAAAGGGGTGATCCTTGACATATGTAAACCAATGAGGTAGGTAGATAGGGGTCTACCTACTAAGTTGGGTTATTGGAAACCAAGGCCCATTGGATTTAAGATAGAATATGGATATGGACATCCAATAAAATCTGGGTTTTTGAACCCCATATGCAAAGTCTAGAGATGAGTTGGGAGTTTATTCAAACCAACAAAGACTCACACAGGCCCTTTTTCTGAATGAACATAGGGGTACAAATGGGTACCTTCATGTTCAATCAAAAAGCAAGGCGGGTATAGGCTATAAGCAAAGTAGGACTAGGGGAAACCTACCTAAACTGCTGCTTATAGACTATATCAAAACCTAATCTGTATGCATATGCTGGGGTAATGCAAGGTGTTCCTAAGGTGGTTGGAGGACACTTGGCCGTATATGCTACTCCCAAAATGGGATGATTGGCACAAATGGGAGAAACTGAATCCGTTTCTACGGGTATAACCCATAAGGCGTGATCCAGCTGAACTCCACAGATCAGAAAGCCCCTGACACTGAAGATACGTATCAAACAGCCGTAGGCCCCATAGATCCAACTAATGGGTTATAAGGTGATTACACTAAAATGCAATGAATATGATATGCACAGAAAAAGAGAATAAGAACATCCCGCAACATAAAAAAGAATTAGCAAATGAATAATTGCTTTAGGAAATGATTAGGGATTTAAAAATGTTTGGCTTTTACCTAATTTTCAGGTTGGATCTAACTCTTTAGGTTTCCCCAGCAGAGTCGCCAAAGCTGTAAACACATAAATTTACCACCTTTCCTCCCCTCTCAACTCTAAGTGTCGAGATAAGGTCCGAGAGCAGAGGAATAAAGCTAAATTTATTCTAAGAGTCGCCACCTACTTAGGGGAAGTAGGATCCCGAGATAATCCAAAATAAGGGGTCTACGGTCCAGAATAGTCTAGGTAAGAGATCCGTTTAGGTCCTGGGGAAGGGGTTAGGCACCTCAGGACCTCCATCCAATGATGATAACCTACTCATTAAGTCTAAGCCAAACATTTAAAATCACTTAAAATTTCCTAAACAATTATTAATTTTGCTAATCAAACACAAATCAATATGGGGTGTAAAAATTTTATCTTTGGTTGGGGTCGAACCCTGGTTTGGGCTGCCTACTTATCCGGTTAGTCGGAATCAGACCCTCATAGTAGTTCGGGGCGGTGACTGTTTTTATACTCGTTTCGGAGTGTGGTCACTTCCAACTCGTGTTTGAGTTGGGGGGATGCGGAATTGAGATTTATGAATCTCAATCCGGGAGACGGTTGCGTGGCTAGGTGCTCGTGGGGGAGAGCTAGGGGGCGTTCATTTATTAGGGTGAATGTTTTTGTTATTTTGTATTATTTTGATTTTTTTGTATTTTTAATTTTGGCAAGTTTTAACTAGTCAAGAACTAAACTAAATGCCCAAGGTAGGCAAAAAGGAGAATATAACGGCCTAAACCTATTGCACACACATATATATGAGAAGAAAAATAAATGAAACAAATAAATAAGCAGGGAGAATACGTACCTACGTGCGGTTGATGGGGAAGGATGTTGTTACCGCCGTTGCTCCGGTGAGAAACAAATGGCCACGACAAATCACTCTTTCTCACCGTCACTCAACCCACAGAACAATGGGTTTAACCAAGTTAAAAAAAAGAAAACAAAAAAACAAAAACAAAAAAAAACAGATCCCAGGATGGCCACTGGTCTGGGCCGAATTCTCCTCCTGAAATGGGAGAAATAAGAAAACAGGGGCTTAGTGGACGAACTACTGGCCGAACTCAGGCGTCCAAACAGCCGGACATGGATGAGAAATGGGGAGGATAATCGAAGAAGATGGTCGAAGCTGATCTCTATGAACCTGCAACAAATGAATCGGAAAAGAAAGAGACAGTGAATAAACATACAAGAGAAAATCAGGTTTCGGATCTAGATCTAGATCTGGATCTTGATCTTGATCTTGATTTAAAACTAGAGCTGGAAGTAATGAAGACTTGATGATCACCGGGTCTCATGGATGGGGACGCTGGTGCCGGTAATGGGGTTCACCAGATGATGCGATGACCGGAGCTGAGAAAGAATCGCAGAAACCAGAGATAGAGATCAGATCTCCTTAAGATCGAGTGATGGTGGCTGGCTCGTTAAGGATGGAAGTCGCCGGGGAAGATGAAAGCTCAGACCGAACAGATCTATGATATTTAGAGAATAAAAATAAAATAATCAAGATCAAAGATCCACATGAAAGAAAAGAAAAGAGGAGAAAATTCAAGAGAGGGTGATCGGTTACCTGAACAAAGGGGAAACAAGGATTAATCGGAGGAAAATTGCCGCTGCAGTTGAGATACGACCAAACCGACTGAGTTTGCCGGAGACAGTGATGACCGGAGCTGAGGAGCAGAGGCAATACCGGATTGGTTTGCTGGAGATGATGATCGGAACGGATCAAGACGGCTGCGCGGTGGTGAGCTGCTGGCCGGAAGAAGATGATGACTCTGGATATCAAATCCAAAACCCACGGTGAGAAGGAACGGAGCTGAGATAATGAAAGGGAAAGGGATAAGAGGGATCGGTGAGGTGAAGCTTACCGGAGATGATAAAGAGGGAAACAGTGAGCTCGCCGGCGATGATGGAAGAGTCCTTGGTTTTCTACTGTTTTCACAACAGAAGAAGGGGAAAAAGGAATAGGGAAATCGGGAGAGAGAGAAGATGGGGGCAAACCGAATGTGGTTGGGTTTTGAAAACCCTATCTCTTTCCTTATGTAGGCAACAGTGATGGGCTGGTTTGGTTTTCATAGGCTTGGGCCCTTAAGGCTTAAACCCTTGAGGGCTAGGCTTGATTGCACTTGGGCTTAGAAAAACAGGCTTGAATTTGCAAGAAGGCGGGCTTGAGTTGTGGTTTTTGAACATGGCTTGGACTTGGATTTAAACAATGGTTTTGGGTTTTGCACCAGAGTAACCAAATATGGGTTTTATGAAATGGATTTAGTGAAATGGATTAAGAGATGGGTTTGGGGTTTTGAACATGGAATAAGGCTAGGGTTAGGACATGCTCTCTCTCTCTCAAGACTCACAAAGCTCCCATAATGAAACAAAATTAAAATAAATCAAATTAATAAAATAAAAATAATAATTAAAAATAGAGTTTTAAGGGTGTAAAAATGGGGTGTTCACAAAGATATCTGCTACTTGTTCTTTGGTATCACAATATTCTAGCTTTACCGTTTTCTGATTCACGTGGTCTCTTAGAAAATGGAACCTGGTGTCAATATGTTTGCTTCTTCCATGTTGTATAGGATTCTTGGCAAAAGCAATAGCGAACTTGTTGTCCACGTATATGATTGTTGATTCTTCCTGCAAATGATTCAACTCTTTTAAGAGATTCCTTAGCCATATTGCTTCACAAATTGTGGATGATGCCGCCACATACTCAGCTTCACATGTAGATAGAGCTACAATACTCTGCTTCTTAGAGCTCCATGTGAAAGCTATGGATCCAGGGTAAAAAACATACCCTGTGGTGCTTTTACGATCATCTTGGTCACCTCCCCAATCACTGTCTGAGTATCCATATAACTCTGCATTCTCATTATAAAAATAGAAAAGTCTAAATTCTAAAGTTCCTGAAATGTACCTTAGGATTCTCTTCGCTGCAAGCCAATGAGATTCCTTTGGAGTTTCCATATATCTGCTCAGAAGTCTAACACCATAGACTATATCTGGTCTTGTGATTGTGAGATATCTTAAGCTTCCAATCAAACTCTTGAATAGAGTTGAATCCACGGTCTTTCCTTCTCCTTCTTTTGTCAACTTCAAACTCATTGCTACAGGAGTGCTTACTGTGTTGCAGCCATCCAATTTGAATTTCTTAAGAAACTCCATCGCATACCTTTTCTGAGATATGAATATACCATCAGCTTGCTGTCTCACCTCTATACCAAGGAAGTGGGACATAAGTCCACAGTCTATCATTTCGAATTCCTTGAACATAGCATGCTTGAATTTATCGAACATCTCATGGCTGTTCCTAGTAAATAGCAAGTCATCAACGTAAAGGCATGCTATAAGTAATTCTCCATGGTTGTTCATTTTCATGTAAGGGAATGCTCTTATGGACATTTAGTAAAGCCATTTTCTTGAAGGTAGTTATCAATCCGAGCATTCCAAGCTCGAGGCGCCTGCTTTAATCCATATAAAGCTTTCTTTAGGCGATAAACTTTATCCTCTTTTCCTTCTACTATGAAGCCTTCGAGCTGTTCCACATACACTTCTTCATCAAGAATTCCATTGAGGAATGCTGACTTTACATCCAGTTGGTAAATTTTCCAACTGTTATGGGTGGCAAGTGAGATCAGAATCCTGACTGTATCAAGTCGAGCAACTGGTGCAAAAAATTCTTCATAATCCACGCCATATTTTTGTTTGTAGCCCTTAGCTACAAGCCTTGCCTTGTAACGGTCAATCTTTCCATCGGCCGTTCGCTTGATCTTATATACCCACTTAACACCAATTGACTTATGACCCTTAGGAAGTGAAGTTAACTCCCATGTTTTATTCTTTTGGATGACATAAATCTTTTCTTCCATGGCTGAACTCCAATAATCTCCTTTCATAGCCTCTTGAAAAGTAAGTGGCTCATGATCAACATATAGGCAGAGAAGATTTATATCATCATTGTTTTCAGTTTACTCATAAATTTCTCTTAGGCTCCTCATTTTGATTGGTCTTATAGATGATGAAGGACTAGATGAGTTTTGAGTCAATGAAGTACCTTCTGGAGTTATGAGTCATGCATCAGGACTTCTCCGAACTGTAGCTGATGTTGCGCGTGGAGCTGGTGTTGAGATAGTTTACCGCATATTCTCTTGATTTTGTTCTCCGTGGTCTGCTTCTTGCTCTTCTATCTCAATCTGATTCTCTTTGATTTTCTCTTCTTTATCCCAATTCTATGTTTCTTCTTCACTAAAGATCACATCTCTACTCACCACTACCTTATTAGCAAGTGGATTGTAGAGTTTGTATGCTTTGGACTCCTCACTATACCCAATGAAGATGCATTTCTCGCCACGATCATCCAACTTTTTCCTTTTTGCCTCTGGTACTTGAGCATAGGCAATGCATCCAAAGATCTTCAAGTGCGACACACTGGGCTTATAGCCGCTCCATGCCTCCTGGGGTGTCTTGTTCTTGACGCTTTTTGTAGGGCACTTGTTGAGAAGATAAGTTGTGCATGCAACTGCTTCGGCCCAAAAATGCTTTGGCAATCCCTTCTCTTTAAGCATGGTCCTTGTCATATCAAGGATGGTGCGGTTCTTCCTTTTTGCAATCCCATTCTGTTGTGGTGTATAAGCTGCTGTAAATTATTGTCTGATTCCCTGTTGTCTGCAATATTCTTGAAGTGCATTTGAGGTGTACTCGCCACCTCTGTTAGATCTCAATGTCTTAATTTTATAACTACTCTCTACCTCAACACGGGCATTAAAATTTTTAAAGATAGTAAAAGCAGCAAATTTCTCTTTAATGAAGTATACCCAGAGTTTTCTACTAAAGTCATCAATGAAAGTAATAAAGTACTTACTTCCTCCGAGAGAAATTGGGTCGAACTGTCCGCAGATATCAGTGTGAACCAGCTGTAATGGTTCTGTTGCTCTCCACGATCTGCCACTCTGGAAAGGAATTCGCTGTTGCTTACTAAGTGTGCATGTCTCACACACATGATCCATTTGTTTAATGACCGGCAAGTTAGAAACCTTGCCCGTTGTCGATAATAGCCTGAGACCATTGAAATTTAGATGCCCGAAGCAAATGTGCCACTTCCATGACTCATTCTCCTTGCTTCCAAGGAAGCACATTTCCAGTTTTGTGTTAAGATAGAGCGGGAACATACGATTCTTCACCATTTGAACTTGTGCAACAAGTTTTCCTCGTGCATCTCTCAAAGTAAAGAGTGATTCTCCATGTGTATTACGTACCCCTTTTCGAGGAGTTGTCCAATACTGAGATTATTTTTCATATTGGGCACGTAGTACACATTGGAGATATATTCTGGCGTACCATTCTTCTGATAAATTTTAACCTTACCTTTGCCTTTCACGGGGACCTTGGTTGAGTCTCCTAAGCTCACATTACCGTGAATGCCTTCCGCCATCTCCTCGAAGAGTTCCTTCTTCCCACACATGTGATTGCTAGCTCCCGAGCCAAGATACCACACATCTTGTTGATCAGACACTTCTTCTTGAGCAAGGAGGAGTGTGGAGTCTTCTCTTCCACAATTTGATGCTTCGGCGAGGTTGGATTGCTCATCTTGATCCACAGATTTGCTCCAACAATCTGATGCATAGTGTCCATACTTGTTGCAATTGTAGCATTGAATGCTTTTTGTATTACCACGACGATATGTGGATCTACCTCTGCCTGTTCCTCTTCCGCGGCACCTGTTGAAATTCCGCTGATTTTGTGCATGGCTTTGATAATTTCCTCGCTCTCTACTTCTTCCACGATTACCATGGTTGCCACTACCACGATGTGAATCTCCGCGACTACCCCTTTGATCTCTTAGAGTCAATTTTGACTCTAATGCTTGTTCCAATACCATGGAACTAGAATTCTTCTGCATGCGTTGCTCATGAATTTGAAGTGATCCCATTAACTCCTCAACTGAGAGTGTCTCCAAATCTTTGGATTCTTCAATAGCCACAACCACGTGTTCGAACTTGGTTGTGAGGGATCGTAGCACCTTCTCTATGACCCGGAGGTCTTCAATCTTTTCACCATTCCTCTTTAATTGATTCACAATAACAAGTAATCATGAAAAGTAATCAGAAATGCTCTCACCTTCTTTCATATGGGTTGTCTCGAACTCGGCTCTTAGAGCTTGTAGGCGAATCCTCTTAACACGATCAATTCCTTTGAAAATGGTGCCTAGGATCTCCCAAGCCCTTTTGCTTGATGTCGCTTCAGCAATCTTCTCGAACGTTGATTCGTCCAACGCTTGGTAGAGTAAGAACAATGCCTTTTTATCCCTCTTTCTTTGATCCTTGAGAGTGCTCTTCTGCTCTACGGTGTACACGGCTTCTTGCTCCATGGTGGGTTCTACGTACTCATCATTGACGATCTCCCATAGATCTTGCGACCCGAACAATGCCTTCATTTGTATACACCAATTCTCAAAGTTTTCTTTTGTCAACCTTGGAATTTGAGGTTGAACCAAGTTGGAGGCCATCTTCACGATCCAACAAAAGGAACACTGGTGTGACTCTAGAATGACCTTGGCTCTAATACCACTTTGTTGGCTTTGCTAAGCCTTGCCCAAGACAATAGAGAGTAGGAAGATGACACTTTGTGGGAAACTAAGCAAGCTAGAATGATACTAAGGAAACTACACTTGAAGGCTAGGCTGCTGCCTTGGAAGAAAAAGGAATACTCTTTATTGAGAAAAGAAAGCTAGACACTTGAGAACTCACAACTCCACTTTATGCTTCATCCTCACTACACACTCCCTATTTATAGTGATTACAAGATAGATACAATTACTATAATAACCCTATTCTAGAGACTTCTATAAGATACAAGTACAATGCCCTTTTGGTCTTTCAAAAATTGCATGTTTCCAAGAAACATTTTTCTAGATTTTTCTTTGCATGTCTTCCAAGTCAACAAGTCTAGAAGCTTCAAGATCAAGATGGTCTCTAGAGGGTTCTAGCTTGAATTTTGAACACCTCTTTAAATGCTTCCCAAGCCTAGAAACTTCCGGATTGCTACTTCCAACAAGATGGTGATAATTATGGTTGAAACTAAGGGAGAGATATTGATCCTTGTGTTCTCGGACAATGTGAAGAGATTGAAAAGGTGAGTTTTCATATGGATCGATGCTAGTGTCTAGCAGTGCCAATGGCCTCATCGAAGGTGGTTAAGGGCATCTCCAAATAAGGTATAGGTCTTGCATTCAAATCCCCAGTTGATGAGGCTACTAGGCAAGTGTTGAATTTTTTTGAACCAAAAACAAGCTCACATGAAATAGTATGCCAAAGCACATGTTACATTAGCACCATTATCATGTCATACGATTTCTCAGCAGCATTATTGCTATAGGTGCCTTATTCTCCTTACTTTTGGGTAATCGACAAGAATCATGCCCTACCATTCCATTTTATCTACATTCATATCATGAGATTGTTACATTTTCTAATTATTCAATTATCCAATATGTGGCAGGGTTATAATGGAATCAATTGGCAGACGTGATAAATAGTGTAGAGTCGGATTCCCATTTTCAATGACAATGAGATAACCTAATTGAGCAACTGGAGAAATCAAATACCCACATATATCATGGTTGGGATAGAGAACAACTTGTTCAGATGAAAAATGCGATTTTGCAATTCGTAAGAATTACAAGAAAGGAATTTGAGGAATGTCAAAGGGGAATTATTTTTGTATGGACTATATGTGATATTTGGATATGGTTGAGATGCCCAAGCTACTTTATTCTCTTTTAAAAGAGGATTGCCTTACCAAGGTTCTTATGGGACAACTTTAGTTATTAATAAAATAAGAGTGCAAAAGCAAATCGAGACAGAGATTTAACGTGGTTCGGCTCAGGCCTACATCCACGGTGATAAAACTATCACTGTATTCTTCTTTCTTTTTTTTTTGTTTGATTTGATATTTTTGCATACAGACACTCACTCCTTTTTATATACAAATTGAACAGGAAAAGAAATAAATAAAAAGAGAAACAAATCTTTAGGGACGGGATTGACTTGTCAATCCCTTCTCATAAAGATACGCTAATACTCCCCCTCAAGTTGGAGCGTGAATATCATGAACACCTAACTTGGATGTTAGAAAATGAAATTGATCTCTACCAAGTGCTTTGGTAAAAGTATCGGCTAGTTGCAACTTAGAGGGAGTGTAGACCGTCTGAATGATGCCAGCTTGAAGTTGTTGTCGCACAATATGGCAATCCAACTCTATGTGTTTGGTACGTTCATGAAAGACGGGATTAGCAGCAATATGAAGGGCAGCCTTGTTGTCACAATAGAGGGAGACCGGGAAAGTGTGAGATATGCCAAGGTCTCGAAGTAAATACTTGAGCCAGATGATCTCACATGTAGTGGAAGCCATGGACCTGTATTCGGCTTCTGCAGATGATCGGGAAACTGTAGATTGCTTCTTACTTTTCCAAGAGATAGGACTATCACCCAAAAAAATACAATACCCAGTAATTGATCGTTGAGATTCAATACAACTAGCCCAATCTGAGTCACAATATGCATTCATGTGAAGAGTACTGTTGGAAGACATCAAAATCCCTTTCCCAGGAGCAGATTTAAGGTAACGAAGGACCCGATAGGCAGCGTCAAGATGGGGCTGACGAGGTTGATGCATAAATTGGCTGAGGATTTGTACTGAATATACTATATCGGGCCGAGTAATGGTGAGATAAATAAGGCGGCCCACTAGGCGTCTATACTGAGCAGGGTTTTCAAGAAGTTCACCATCATTTGAAGTAAGTTTCAAATTTTGTTCCATAGGAAAATCAGCTGGTCGAGTCCCAAGGAGACTCGTTTCGTCCAAAATTTCAAGTGTGTATTTCCTTTGAGACAAGAAAATTCCCTGTTGAGAGCAAGCCACCTCAATGCCGAGAAAATATTTTAGCTAACCCAGATCCTTAATATGAAAACGGCTATGAAGGAAGGCTTTTAAGGCATTAATTGTCAATAAATTATTGCCTGTCACAATTATGTCATCCACATAAACAAGCACAACAGTTAATGTAGTCCCAGATGTAGAAATAAATAGTGAGTGATCAGCAGTGGATTATTTAAAACCTGCATGAATAAGAGCAGCAGAAAATTTGGCAAACCAATTCCGAGATGCTTGTTTAAGACCATAGAGAGACTTGGTTAGACGACAAACTCTATTCTCCCCCTGTCGGCCAAAACCGGGAGGAATTTTCATATAAACCTCCTCATCAAGATCACCATGAAGAAATGCATTATTAACATCTAACTGATGTAGGGGCCATTGTTTAATAGAGGCAATGGCAAGAAGACACCGAACAGTAACCAATTTTGCAACCGGAGCAAAGGTGTCATGATAATCAATCCCTTCTACCTGAGTGTAACCTTTTGCTACTAGGCAAGCTTTGTAGCGTTCAATAGAACCATTAGACTGATATTTAATCTTATAAACCCACTTACAATCGACAAGTGTTTTCCCATGAGGAAGGTGAGTCAAAAACCAAGTTTTGTTTTGTTGAAGAGCTTTAATCTCAGCATCTATGGCCTCACGCCACTTAGGATGCTTAACAGCTTGGGAGAAAGTCTTGGGTTCAAATTCTGAAGATATAGCAGCAGTAAAAGCACAATGATGGGGAGATAAGGAAGAATAAGAAATGAAATGTTGAATGGGATGAGCAATACCTGATGAGGGTGTTGTAGGAGAGGATGGAGAGGGTAATGAGACCATGGAGGATGAAGGAAGTGAGGGAAGGTAATAGTCATGGAGATGAGAAGGAGGGTGATGGGACCTAGAAGAGCGCCTAGGAACAGGAGGAACATGTTGGATGGTGGATGGGGTGTTGGGGGTAGTGGAGAGTTCAGGAGGGATGTCAGTACTTTGTAAGTCAGAGACCGGTAATGGAAGCACAGGGGCTGAAGTAGGGTGGGAGGCAGGAGTAGAACGGAATGGAAAAATGGTCTCATGAAATGTAACATCCCGACTGGTGAAAATAGTGTGTGTTTCAAGGTCATAGACCCGATAACCACGTTGACCAAAGGGGTAGCCAATGAAAATACATTTGATGGCACGAGGGGAAAATTTATGTCTCCTAGGGCCTAAATTGTGAGCATAGCAGAGGCACCCGAAAACACGTAGGTATTTGTAAGCTGGTTTGGTGGTGAGAAGAGTTTCATGAGGAGTTTTACCAGACAAGACAGGGGTGGGCAAGCGATTTATTAAATAGGCAGCGGTGAGAACACAATCCCCCCAAAATTTCAAGGGAAGGTTAGCTTGAAAACGAAGAGCTCTAGCAACATCTAAAAGGTGTCTGTGTTTGCGTTCAACAACACTATTTTGTTGAGGTGTGTTGACGCAACTGCGTTGGTGGGCCACACCATACTGAGCAAAAAAATATTGGAGAGAAAGAAATTCAAGCCCATTGTCTATCCGGATTTGTTTGATGGAACGATGAAATTGGGTTTTGACCATCGCAAAAAAATTTAGAAGTAAAGGTTGAGTCTCAGATTTATGTTTCATCAGATAAATCCATGTACATCGAGTAAAGTCATCCACAATAGTGAGAAAGTAACGAGCACCAGATATAGATGGAATAGAAAAATTACCCCAAATATCACAATGTATTAAAGCAAAAGGTTCAGTGCATCTATTATTTTCATTTGGAAAAGGTAGTCTAGTATGTTTTGCAATCGGACAAATGCTGCAATGTAAACCAGAAGCAGAAATTCCATCAACAGTTCGAGCTAAAGTTAAAAAACGAGATAGAGAAGGATGGCCTAAGCGCCAATGCCAAACATCAAATGAGTCTGCATTATTGTTAACAGATAAAACGGTGGGAGAGGCAACAGGATAAAAAAAATAGAGACCACCATGTTCTTTACCCAGTCCAATCATCTTCCTCGTGGCAAGGTCCTGAAACACACAGAAACCCGAAAAAAAATGTGACGGCGCAATTACGTGATTTAGTGATTTTGCTAATGGATAACAAATTAAACTTAAACTCAGGTACGCAAAGAACATCATCTAGGGACAAAGTAGGGGAAAGGGAGACTTTTCCCTTGTGAGTGATGGGGACAGACGCGCCATTAGGGAGATGTACAGGTTTTGTATCATGACAAGAAGTAACAGTTGATAAGGAATGCATAGAGTAAGTAATATGATCAGAAGCACTAGTATCTATAACCCAAGCAGATGGAGAAATGGAAGTGCAGCAGACAGACTTACCTGTTAAGTTGGCAGTATGTTGAGGGGTACCTAGATTGAGGATAGAGAGGAGTTGTTCATACTGTGCTGCAGTGAGTTGAGGCAGGGAGGTTGATGAAGTTGTGTCTTTACCACTTACATTGGCATCGAAAGGGGTGGAGGCAGCATTAGCTGATTTCGCTGGGTACCCATGAAGCTTATAGCATTGGACTTGACATGACCGAGACGTTTGCAATGATCACAACGTGGTCGAGAGCGAGTCTTTTATTGGCCGCTATCTTGAGGTGTTGCACCATGTGTCTCATGTTTGGTGACTGAAAGTATTGCAGAATCAGGCATAGTAGGATTTGTCACATGAAGTTCTCGTTGCTTCTCTTCTTGGAGGATAAGGGAGTATGCCTTACTGACAGTAGGTAGAGAATACATGGCAAGTATTTGGCTCCTAATAGCTGAATATGAATCATTTAGCCCCATAAGAAATTGGTAAAGACGCTCTTGTTGCTGATATTCAGATAAAGTCTTTAAAGCGCCACAAGTACAAGTAGGGGCAGTAGTGTATGATGCAAGTTCATCCCAATAACCCTTCAACTTTGTAAAGTAGGCGGCCAAAGAAGATTGCTCTTGTAGGAGGGTGGAGATCGACCGCTTTATTTGATATATTCGGGGAGCATTGCTTTGGGAGAAACGCTCCTCTAGGTCATTCCAAACTGCTTGAGCCGTCTCCGCATAAATCACACTATGAGCAATGTCAGATGAAATAGAGTTTAACAACCAAGATAAGACCATATCATTGCATCGATCCCAAAGAGCAACACTTAAAGCCGGGGATTTTGGTTTGGGAATGATACCATTGACAAAGCCCATTTTATTCTTGGCTGAAAGTGCCATCCTCATGGCACGACACCAAGTCGAATAGTTATCTCCATTAAGGAGTTGAGAAATAAGAGCAATACCAGGATTATCGGATGGATGAAGATAATAAGGCGAACTCGAGTTATTTTGCACAAGTTCCGACATATTTTGCACAGCTTCCAATGCCATGTATTCACCCGAATGGTTGGAAGAAATACTTCCTCTCGACACTGTCTTCAATATCAAGCCAACACAAACGATAAGGCAATGACACTGATATGTCTTCACAAAAAAAAAAACGGCACTGTTACACCAATGGATTTAAAAGAATTGGACTATATTGGAAATCAACTAAGAACAAGGAAAGAATTTGTTTCCTTTATAGGTGTGAAAACGTGAGAAGTACTGGGTTTTTTTTTTTTTTTTGCTTGCAGAGTTCTTTCAAAAAAAAATCTAGACTTCTTACCAAACAGCCGTGCACTTGTAGAGTATAGTTGAATGCAACAGGTGATGAGATTTTATGGCAATGGCAGTAGAAGCACGACGATGCTAGGACAATCACGGTGATCTGGCGATCAACTTAGGACCTAGAAGCCTTAATCTGATACCATAATAAAATAAGAGTGCAAAAGCAAATCGAGACAGAGATTTAACGTGGTTCGGCTCAGGCCTAATCCACGGTGATAAAACTATCACTGTATTCTTCTTTTTTTTTTTTTTGTTTGATTTGATATTTTTGTATACAGGCACTCACTCTTTTTTATATACAAATTGAACAGGAAAAGAAATAAATAAAAAGAGAAACAAATCTTTAGGGACGGGATTGACTTGTCAATCCCTTCTCATAAAGATACGCTAATAGTTATTAATCAAGAGCCATTAGAGAAGCAAAATGATCTTGTTTTGCCACTAATTTCAAGGGCCAAAGATATGAAGACCCACCAATTCAGTAATATATATATATATATATATATATATATATATATATATGTGTGTGTTTTTTACTTTTGGACATTTTGTGGCCTATAAAAGGCTCCAAGACCAGTCCTGAATGAGCTAAGCCAACGAGCAAGCAAGAAATCAACACGTGTGTCTTCTAAGGCATTGGTTGTTCAACTCTCCCTCAAGGGCTTCTGACTTTGTCGTCTCGGACAGTCATGTTGTATGCTAAGTAGGACAGGCTAGAGGCCCTTGTTGGAGGGTTAAGAACAAATCATGTCTTGTGTAGGAGATGTGGTTCTTGGCAAGGCATCCATTTGTATTTCTTTGAAGCTGTTATGGAGTCCACCTTGGAATTCATTCCTCGCTTTCCCTCAAGGATTCTGAATTGCCTCTGGAAGGTAACCATGATTGCTTGGGGAGAGAGTGGATAACAGCTGTCATGCTCATGGATTTGAGGTAGAGGTGCACGTAGTAAAGGTGCCCGTGGTTTGCATGTATTAATTTTTTATTAATAAAATTAAAATACATTTTAAATAAAATATAATATAATATAATAAAATAATTGTTATAAATCTCAATTTGATTATCATGTAGTAATCTATTGAAAATTCTTGTTAGTAGAGAGTACATTTTGAAACATATTAATAAATTGGGTCTCCCCCATTAAAAGGAAAATTAATAGTACCAAAATCAATTTATAGATAACTAGCGGGTGGCACGTGCGATGCACGTGAGAGTGAGAGGAGTTAACCACAGTTAATAGAAGTTAAAAGGGACACGTGTTAACCCGCAGGTGCGATTGAACTCTCCCCGAGTTCAATCGCGATTGATTGTGATTCTATTATTTAAATAGATAGATAAGCAAGGGATAATTCGGGAATTAAAGTAAAATATTAAATCAAAGTTCTGTTTTATATAAGGGTAGTTTAGGAAATTCGAAAAAATCAAGCTACGCTACCTCTCCCATTATAATAGTAAAGAAGATAGAGGAAAATCAACCTCTACATGTAGATATACCGACCAGGAGCCAAACGGCGTGGTTACAGGGTCCACAAGCGCTAAAGAAATGAACCATCTCAACAAAATCTGCTGAGATCCTCCTTTATATTTAGTTTATGGGTGAGACAATTGCCAAGAATCAGTGATCAAATCCATCCAAATCACCAACACCTGCTTCTCGCCTTGCTAGACCTTCTAGACCCACTAGTTTCTGCCGATCTTTATTGGGGTTATGTGGGCGCCGGAGCTTCCAAATTGTTTAGATCGTCTGCCAACTCCTTCATACTCGTTGTTCTCCCTATTGGAGGACGAGGACAATTACCCAACAAACATCTTCTCTACTACTCTTAAATGCAGAATGATAGAGAGGTTTGGGAGAGATTAACTAACAAATACAGAATCAGAAGAACATGCTACAATTGGTTTCTAGAGAAAATGCATGAAGATCAAAACTTCCTGGATAAACCAATACCCGCATATCTCAAAGTAATAATTATTCTCCTTCCTTGGATGGGATAATCCAATGCAACTATATGAATTGCCTTTGGAAGAATCCTTCTAATTTTATACTTATATATTATTATTCTACTATAGAGTTAGAGTCCATCTAACTCTCTATTAATATAATTTTTTATATAATAATTAGAATCCTTTCTTACTCTCTAATCACATACTCATGTATCTTTATCTCATAGGTTAATACCAATATTTTTTATTAAAGGGTATTTACGTCCAAGTAAAGTTTTGCATACTCCTAGTACTTTGATTAGTAGAATGATATAGATATTGTTTACACCAAAAATAAGATTTCCAGCTCACTTGGGTACTAGATCCTATAACCGCACACCTCACCATTCTGTGTTGTAAATCATGAATCTTATTGTTTTTACGATAGAATAGAAATGGTTTAATCTTTGACTCTATTTGATTTTACACATAGGTACCAAGTTGGAGTGCAGGAATTATTCTAGTAATAAATTTTTTGAAAAAAATTAATAAAATTTGTAAAAAAATATAAAAAGAAATGAAAAAGAATAATACTTGATTACTAGTTATGAATTTTTTTAATATATATATTAATTATTAATTCCTTCATTTTTTTAAAAAATTGTGAAGAATTCACGTTTAATTCATCAAATTCACAACTTTTCCCTGCTGCTTTAGTCTTACAGCCGGTTAAAATTAAGAACGGGAAATAGTTTATACGCTGAAGCTTTAATTGGCTAGTTAAGTGTAGACACGAGTTGATCTCACGGAGAAAGTGACGAAGAGAGAAACTGGGGTAGCATTCTCCTAATTGAAATTATTATTTCGAAACCAAATCTTCTACGGTGATAACCGGATTAGGCAAATCCAGTTATCACCCCTTGAGGTTGCCATATGTCCCTTTTGACACACCTTAACTATGGTTAAGATTCACCCACCCCTAGGATTCACCCACCTATCCTTGGTTTTTAGAAATAAAATATTATATTCTATTTTTTAATATTAAAAAAACCCTAAAAACACTTTTTTAATTTTAAAAAAAGAATTAATATTTTTTCCTAAATTGATTATACCACATGTCGAGAGAGAAAAACTCTTCGAGATAGGGGGTAGTCGCACCGAAAGCCTTTGTGCATGGGACTATATCCAACAAAAATGCATGGAAATGATCAATTAGGTTGGAATTTAGTTGTAGCTCGATCTCGTAAATATGGGAAACATCTGCATCCAAAGATCTTCAGAGAAGGATAATCCTGCTGAGTTCCATATAATTTAAAAAATGGTATTTCCATTCCAATGGCAGTAGAAGACAATCTATTAATCAGATGTACAGTAGTGAAAAAAGCTTCAACCCATAAATTTTTAGGCAACTTGGAGTGAAAGAGTAATCTTAACCCCATCTCAACAATGTGTCGGTGCTTACTTTCTGCAACACCATTCTACTCTGGTTTTCCCTGGGCAAGACATTTGTCTTAAAATACCACAATTTTCCAGATAGTTTATAAAATTCTTATATTGAAACTCTCCACCACCATCAATTTGAAAATTTTTAATTTTCTTGGCGAGCTGATTTTCTACCAATTTCTTAAATTTCCGAAAGGTATCATAAAAATCAGATTTATTTTTCAGAAGATAAATCCAAGTGAATCTAGAGTAATCGTCGAAAAAAACCTAATAATATCTCATGTTCTGATAGAAGGCAATGTGAGCAGGTCCCCATAAATCACAATGAATTTTTGCAAGAGAGACAAGAGCTCATTTATTGCTCAAAGAAAAGGGATGCTTACAACTTTTTCCCAACTGATAACTCTCACAAATTCTAGGACTACTTAACCAAGAACTAATATCAATTATTTTTTGAGAATTCAAAAACTGCAATAACTTAGAGTTGGGATGTCTTAAACGTTGATGCCAAATATTTTTTGGTGTCTTTCCTGATTTTATTGCTACTAGGTCGGCAACAACATTTCCATCTAAGGCATACAAATTTCCCCTTTTACTCCCGGTTGCCAGAATTTTGCTCGTTGCTCGATCCTTAATACAAAAGCCATAGTTGATAAATTCAAGATTGCAAGAATTATCCATAGCTAAGTGACTCACTAAAAGCAATGTTTTCTACAATTCAGGTACTACCAAAACTTCATTGAATTTCATCTCCCAAACTAGAGTGAATAGAGGTAGTCCCAACATGAGATATATTTAACTGTGAACCATCACCAATAACAACTTTATCTAACCTAGAATAAGGAACTAAGTTGGTTAATTTACCTGGATCATTGGTCATGTATGCGCTTGCTCCAGTGTCCAAGTACACATTAGGGTCTTAAGGTTCATTCAATGTTACCGAAGCTAGTGCTTGTGGCATCTAATCTTGTGCCAGGTAAGAAAAGTCCCACCTATACTAGCATCGAATTGCAGAATGGCCTAGATGACCACATATTTGACATCCATTTTGAATAGTTTTGTTTCCTTGAACCATGGGTGGTCGTCTCTCGGAAGTACTTGCAGGCCTGGGGTTAGATCATTTAAATGGATTGCTACCATTGAACTGATTACCTTGTCCTTGTTGTTGAATGCTTGGGATAAATCCTTGCTGAAAATTTGGATTAAAACCCTGATGTTGATTAAAACTTTGATTCTGAACCCTTGATTCGGTTGTGGTGGTTGGAAATTTTGATTAAAGCCTTGATTAAAGGATCGAAAGCCCTACTAGCCAGCTGGTGTAAAACCACAGCCACGTGAGTTGATTCCACCATTAAAATTCGGACTATTGTAGCCACCCCTTCCTCTACCATTACCGCGACCACCATTAAAATATCAGTTTTTTGCTCTGCCACCCTAAAAATTGGTATTAGGACCTCCATTAAATCGATGATTAAAACCACCATGACCATTATTCAAATAACCATTGGAGCATTGCACAAAGAAGGCCTTGTTGTGGTCAACCGGTTTTGGCTTAGGATCTATATTCTTCATCCTTAAATCGTAACTTTGAACGGTAGTGACAAATTGAGCGTACGTTGGGAAGGGGTTTTGGCAAGCTGTAACCAAAATATTGTATCGCTGTCCAAGACCCCTACTCATGTAAATAACTTTGTCTTCATCCTGTATTGGCTTTTGAATGGCTGCAAGAGCATCAAAAATATTTTTGAATGCTTTAACATACTCGGTTAGGGTCTGAGTCCCCAAGCACATATCTTGCATTTGTTATTTTAATTGAATCTCGTGATTTTTCGTCTCTTGCAAAAAATTATCTTCTAAGCATCTCCAAACTTCATTCGCAGAACTGCATCCGACAATTAAATAGAGTGCTTCCTCCGAAAGGGTTCCGGTTATCCAACTCAGAAGTAGAAGGTCTCCTTCTTGCCAAGCTTAATAAGCAGGATTTGTTATTGCCTTACCCTTATCATTATGCATGATTTCGGCCAGCGCATCGTCATATAGAATATGAATAGCTTTCAAATTTCTTATGATAGGAAAATTTTGGATTCTCCAAATAAGAAAGTTATTGGAGTTAAGTTTGACAGAGATGATATTAATAAAATTGGGAAGAGAGTTAGCAGAAAGGGAGAATGCTTTGACGTCGAGGATGAATCTGCCATTGTAGGTGAAGATACCATATCAAGAGAGCTAAGCTCTGATACCATGAAGAGAATAACGAGTATAAGGGAAGAAGAGAAAAAGCTTGTATTGCTTAGGGAAGAGGTTAGGCTTTCACTCTTTCTAAACGTGAGGAACCCTGTCTATACAGTGAAAGATATTACAAGATTACAAGAATCTTCTAAACTAGAAAATCTCTAAAAGAAAACTAGAAGACTCCTATTCTTCTCCAGTTGTAACTGGTTTTGCCAAAACCGGTTACGCCCCTAAGGTGGCCACATGTCCCTTTTGACACCTCTTAACTATGGTTAAGAATCACTCACCCCTAAGGTTCACCCACCTACCCTTGGTTTTTAGAAAAAAAATATTAAATTTTTTTATTAACCGTGGTTAAAATTTACCAACTCCTAGGGTTAATTTTTAAAAATATTTTTTCTAAAAACCAAAGATAGGTGGGTGAACCCTAGGGTAGGTGAATCTTAACTACAATTAAGGGGTGTAAAAAGAGACATATGGCGACCATAGGGGAGTAACCGGTTTTGTTAAAAACCGCCTACAACTGGAGAAGATCACCAGTCAACAAGAAACTCTCTAAAAGTAGTTTGCATGAAATAGGAAACTAGAACTTAAAACCCTCTCAGAGTAGTTTGCATGAAATAGGAAACTAGAATCTTTTGCATGAAATAGGAACATAGAATCCTTCACACTAGAGACTCTCGGGGATACGGTATCCTCATGCCAGATTTCAATTCTTTAGCTTTCTTCAATTCTTTAGCTAGCAACATGTGGGAACAGCTGTACTGTAGAGGTAGCCGACTTAGGGTCTCCTTCATCAGTTTTGACTCCTAAAGAATACCTTTATGCTATGTTTGGTTGCCGAGAAAATTAGTGAAAATATGGAAAAGAAAAGAAAATTTTATATTTCTAATACAATTCTTAGCTGTGTTTTGTCTAATTTTCTTTTCTTTTCAATGTTTTCACTAATTTTCTCGGCAACCAAACATAGGGTTAATGGTCTACAAGAGTTTGGGTTGGCATCAATGTGTTAAATGGTTGACAAATTTTGATAAAGGTTGAAGGGATAAAATTCTCATGGGAAAGGGAGGTAAATGGACAAAAAATGGTGTGAGCGGAAAAGAATGGTGTTGTTGGGGATACGGTCATAAGATTTAAAAAAGAAGTCCATGTTTGTTGATTTTGAATATTATAAAAGATCTATATGTCTGACACAACCTTGAAGTTATTTACATCGAAAAAAATGTATGCATGAGCATCATTTGGACATTGCTTAATATCTCAGGTAAAACAAAGGATGGAGTTAATGCTTTTTTTTTTTTTTTTTTAAAGAAGTCTCCCAGTGGGGGAGGGGGCTTGGCGGACCCTTCCTACCAGATTTATTTTAAAAAATTAGATTTACAAGGAGGGTTAATGCTCATTATGACCTTATAGAAGTAAGTAGAAATGACACAGAACCTAAAATCATTCTACTAATAAAAGTACAAGGAGTAACCTAAACTTTATGTAGACATAATTAACCTTTATCATACTTTATTGTTCATAATATAAACATTATATTAATAAATAAAGAGAGAAGTTTAAGACTAATTTTTATAGTGGTTCTTAGGGATAGTATGACCATTAAAAATTTCATTAATGGCATTCTATGTGAATAATGAGCAAATAAATTTAGAAGTTTTAGTTTAGGTAAACTTCTTGAAATTTATCTATTTAGTTATTTTATTGAATAACAATTACAATTTTTTGTCTTTACGATTCAGTTAAACTCTATTTAGTTTTCCTCAGGCTTGAAACACAGTGGAATGATACCCCATGCCCACCAGGTTACTGTGATGAATTTGCTTAAAAGCTCTTGGCAATTACTGCTTTAATTTCACACCTTGGGTTCAATTGCATTCAAGACATCATATGATAAGGCAACAGGAGAATAAGAAAACATTCTAAGGCACAAAGCCTTCAGATATGGGCTTTTAAGTGAAACTCAAATCCAGCCAGAACAGCCCAAACAATCAATAGAAAATGTATACATAAAAATGGAAGAAGTTACTAACCATATGGCTGGACTTATACCAATCACCAATAAGTAGAGTAAAATCTGCAGCAGGGGCAGGGTATGGGATCGGTATGACGGACCTTGCGTAGATATTGAAAGCTCCGAATCCACCAGCAGCTCTATGCATTGAAGTTGAGGGGAAGTACATGAAAGTTCCCATCTGGTCTTTTGTTTGGAACTTGTATGTATCAGCTACATTGGACCCTTGGCAGCCCAATCGCGAGAGCTTTCACTTCCATACTCAGCCCTAGACAAGATAATGGTATCATATCTCTCGCTCTTGTGCCTTTATTTATATAGAAGGTTAAAAAAGATGTATAACAACAATAAAATCTCTCCAGTTTTCAGAATGGAAAATGCTTGTGAGACTGTGTAGGGGCCGAGACCGTCCCGGTCAAACATAAGACTTGTTTAATAACTATTTAGAGAACTTCAACAATAATTTTTATAGCAAAAACGAGTATTATATGTAGATATTGGTCCCAGACAGAAGATTCCATATGCTAGAAATTTATCTCCACTTAGTGGCTGTGGATGTCTAATCTATATCGTTTCTTTAAATGGTTAAAATGCGGCAAACAGTCAAGAAAGGAAGACCATAGAATGGATGATCACGATCATCCACCCAGATCATGTGTTGATGCAGGAGATATCCTAGATTAAGTCCTTCCAATTTTAACCCAGCTTGACCCAAGACTTGATTGTGTTATGATCCAATAGAGATTCAAGTGGTAAAATCAAATCTCTCATTAACTCAATCAAGATGACTAAATACAGGCAGTGTTGCTAAAAACACAAACCATGTAAGAAGGCCTAGGGTAATCAGGTGAGGCAAGCACCTTGGTATTGGTCGTCTAGGCAACGAAAGTGTGTTGCTTTATAGTTTATCTATATTTAAAATTGAGCATAAACCATTATATCTATATTGGATTATCTATACTAACACATGTTATTCTCTCATATCAATGTCATTTCCTAATTTACGGTTTACTCATTTGTGCATAGTGAATCTTGATCTAGATCTTCTTGTTTGATCATAGAACGTGAATTGGTATTCTTCTCAAAACGTTTAAGATTAAAAATGAGTGTTACTAGCATTATCCTGAAAAAATAAAACATAGTCTGGAAGACAATAATAGATTTCTTTCCCTGGAAGAGATTTCATTTATAAGAAGTGGAGTCCTATCACTAATCTCCAATTTTTACATTAGTGAATTTTACAAATATATTAAAAATCTAAAAGATATAAAATATTAGAAAATTAAATATTTATAGATTTTTCGTACCACCTCATACTTATCCATGAGAAGAACCATTACTAAGTTCTATTACTAATTTTAATTTCTACTAAAACACTATTTATTCTAATTATAAAATAAATTTAAAGATATTATTTATCAATTTAAAAAATATATAGATATTTATTTTAGTAAAAGTATGTAACTAAAAATTTAACATAAGTAAACTACATAAAAACTCTTCATTTAAAAAGTTTATTGTATACTTACTATTGATTATGTATTATCTATTTATTAAAAAAATTACTACTAAATTATATAATTATAATTTGTATTCTTTTTAGTATCACTTGATTGAAGTCAGATAACTATAATTAATAATTATATTAATTTTTAACTTAATCTTATTATATTTTTTAATAATAAAAAATAATACGTGCAAAGCACGTGCAACTTTAGTAGTGTACGTAAAAGAACATACTTGCCTCAAACATGCTATGTGTTAAATAAAGAAGAGAGCAAAAGATTGTGCATGACATTTTATGTACGAGTTCAGGATCCCAGAATGACCTATTGATATTTTATAGGGACCATATGCAAGACTTGAAGCAAAAGAGTCCTCATAAAGTGAGAAGTAAAAGGTGTTTACAGGATGAACACAACCGTACATAATTATTTTAGTAACCATCTCCAAGTATTTCTAATCATAGTCCACGGATATGGTACTGGTAATCAACAAATTAATCATTTGCCTGGGGAGTAAGGGTAAAATGCCTCCTATTGCTTAGATGGTAAAGTGTGCCCTTCTCATGACAATCACCTGGGATCGAATTTTGGGGATGGAAAATCTCTAGATGATGTGGTAAGCACGAGTCCAGAAGAGGCATTTTATGAAATTTTGGTGGTTGATAATAGAATGGAATGCCAAAACATAGTTCTTATCATTGACCCAAAATATTTGAAATAAGGGAAAGATGATGATAATTATGGGTTAAACTAAGGGAGAGATTTTGATCCTTGAGTTTTGAGACAATTTGAAGGTGATTGAAAAGGTGAGTGTAGTTTCCATATAGATTAATGTTAGTTCTTAGTGGTGCTAATGCCCTCATTGAAGGTGGTTAAGGGCATCAAGGTCTCAACTTCAAATCCCCAGTTCCTAAGGCTACTAGGAAAGTGATTTTTTTGTGCCAATAACTAGATCACATGAAATAGTATGCCAAAGCGCATGTTACAATGGTACCATAGTCATGACATATGATTCCGCAGCAGTATTATCATTATAAGTGTATTATTCTCCTTATCTTGGGGTCATCGACTAGAATCCAGTTCTATCATTCTATTCTATCTACATTCATGTCTTGGCATTGTTTCATTTTCTCATTATCCATGATTATGATGAAATTGAGTGGCAGACGAGATAAACTTACACATTGCATCCTGTTGTCCAAATAGTGTAGACTCGGATTCCCATTTTCAATGAGAATGAGATAATCTAATTGAACAATGGAAAAATCAAATACCGACATATGTTGAGATCACATCCTCTCAATTCGTAAGAATTACAAAAAAAAAAAAAGGAATTTGAGGAATGTCAAAGGGGAATTATTTTTGTATAGACTTTATGTGATATTTGGATAGGGTTGAGATGCCCAAGCTACTTTATTCTCTTTTAAAAAAGGATTACCCTGCCAAGATTCTTAAGGGACAACCTTAGTTATTAATCAATAGCCATTTGAGAAACTAAAGAATCTTGTCTTGCCAATAATTTCAAGTGCCATGCCAAAGACATGAAGACCCCACCAATTCATTCATATTGTTTTTTCGATTTTTACTTTTGGAAATTGTGTGGCCTATAAAAGGCTCCAAGACCAGTCCTAAATGAACTAAGCCATGCCAAAGAGCAAGCAAGAAATGAACACGTGTCTTCAAGGCATTGGTTGTTCAACTCTCCCTCAATGGCTTCTGACCTTGTCGTCTCGGACATAGTCATGTTGCATATGCTAACTACGACAGGCTATAGGCCGTTGTTGGGAGAGTTAAGAACAAATCATGTCTTGCGTAGGAGATGTGGTTCTTGGCAAGGCATCCATTTGTATTTCTATGGAGTCCACCTTGGAATTCATTCCTCGCTCTCATGGATTGCCTCGAGAAGGTAACCGTGATTGCTTGGGAGAGCGTTGATAACATCTGTCATACTCATGGGTTTGAGGTGAAGTCAAATCTTTCACGCTGATAACCGGTTTTGCCAAATCCTATTATCACCCTAGATATTTTCACGTGCTCAATTTGACACCCTTTAACTGTGGTTAAGATTCATCTATCCCTACGGTTCACTCACCCATCCTTGATTTTTAGAAAAATTAATAATTTTCGAAAAAAATATTTCATATTAAAAAAGCCTTAAAAATAGTTTTTTAATTTTAATAAAAGAATTAATATTTTTTTCTAAAAACCAAGGATGGGTAGGTGAAACCTAAGGGTGAATGAATCTTAACTACATTTAAGGGGTGTCAAATGGGACACGTGGAGACCTCTAGGGGTGATCTGAATCCGGTTATTGCCGTAGAAGATTTGGCTTCATTTGAGGTAGAGGTGCACCTGCACCTTTTCTTTACTATTTTGGTTCACCACAATATATATATATATATATATATATATATATATATATATATATATATATTTTGTTTACACCAGAAATAAGATTTCCAGCCCACTTGAGGACAATAGAATAGAAATGGTTTAATCTTTGACTCTATTTGCTTTTACACATAATTATCAAGTCTGAGTTGGAGATTTATTCTAGTAAGAAATTTTTGATAAAAAATCAATAAAATTTGGGAAAAAAAATGTCTAATAAGAAATGAAAAAATAAAACTTGATTACTAGCTATGATTTTTTTTTATTAAATATTAATTTGTGCATTTTCTTAAAAAATCATGAAGAATTCATGTTTAATTCGTGAAGAAAAAAATTATGATGTTTTAATAAATCACCAATAGGTCATTAATTTACCATTTGACAAAAAAATTTGTATTATTCTTAACTCTTTTCAAAAGTCAGAGAATTTTTTTTTTTTTTTACTATGCATGCCCGAGAAACAGGATGATTATGGGCTTGTTTTGCAATAGGTGTGTTTCCAAATGGTATAATTATCAGGAGAATGCTAGCCTCGATTTCTCTCTTTCTCATTTTCTCTACAGGATCAAACGTACAACACTTTTCTCTGCTGCTTTGTTCTTATAGCCGGTTAAAATAAAGAACGGGAAATAGTTTATACGCTGAAGCTTTAATTGGCTGGTTAAGTGTGGACACGAGTTGGTCCCAACGAGGAAGAGAGAAATTGGGGTAGCATTTTCCTAACCTAACTGATATCATTATTTATAATTTGGCTTCGTTTAAAATCTAGAAGAGCATTTCAAGTTCCAACTTCAGCCCAAATTTTTTTTCATCAGCTTAAGTATCGGAGCTGTAGAAAACTTTTTTTTTTCAATGATTCTTATGTGGAATTTTGGTTCATATGTTACATTTCTATCTGAACTATATGCTTCTCTTCATTGAAATCCACTTATCTTCATCTTCCCAAGGAATTCAAGTTTTCAATTGGTTCTGTAATTTACTGTGTTATCTGTTGAATTTACGGTGAAAGTAGGACAGCATTAACTTTAGACTGCTTTGGTTGAACAGAAGAGGAATTAATGTAGCAACAAACACTATTAGATAGAAGAAATCTGTACATTGAAATCTAGAGAGAGAGATGTTTGATTTCTTCACATTGTTGATAAATTTTTTGATTGTACCCTTTTTTGCTCTTGAATTGATGGTTGAGAATGGATTATCAGAAGGGTTTTTTCATTTTTGGCGCCATAGATTTACAGGTGGGAATTGGTTTAAAAAATGGCTATATAGTTCCTACTCCATATACAAATCAATGGGTACCATTGTACTCGGCAAATCTGGGAGTAATGAAATAACACACTACCCACACAAATCTTGAACGAGAGAAGTAATAAAGAATGAAGTAGGATAAAAAAGTGATGATCAAATATACCTCATCAATGATTTGAATTTGAATTGATTGGATTAGGTCCAATTAGATTAGATTTGATTGAAGATACTCTATTTTAAGAATCTTGAATTATCTGTTTAAACTTTCCACTACAAAATTAAAGGGTTTCAGCGGCGGTTACTAACTGGCGCTAAATGTCAATAAACCACCAGGAAGCGATACGACGGTGGTTTAACTAACTGCCGGCGGTTTATAAACATCACCATTGAAGGTCATGACTATCGCAGGTGAAAATGTGGGAGATGGGAAGGACCTGATACTCTCTAACAAGTGATTACAACGATGGTGAAAATGTGGGAGATGGAAACCCTTCCAAGTAGACCAGACTCTGTATGTGAACCTCTTCATTTTTGAGAAAGTTTACTGTATAAGATTATGTAATGACAACAATGTATGCTGTGGAACTAGATAAAGAAGAACTACACACCGATATCATACTAATATGAAAAGTAATCCGACATCAGATGGCTGCAACCATCAGATTAGCTTGACTACCCCAAAGGCATCATATCATAGTAATATGAAAAGTAATCCGAATTATCTCTAATGGGCAGCTGCCACATTACCTTTTTTTTTCTATGTTGATTACAGCAACTAGGTAAGGTTTCAGAAGAAAATGAACCGAGAAACGAAAAAAAATTGAAGATATCAAGGAACGCAAAAGGAAACTAAGGAAACGAGAAAAGAACAAAGGGCAGCCTTCCCATCTCCCAACTCTCCTGAATTCATAACCACTTTATGCATCCCATCCTCCATGATATTATTTAGATAAAACATGCATTAAACTTTCCATGACAAAAAAAAACAGAATCAGAGATATGATGAGAAAAATTCAAGAAAAAGAATAGAGAATAGGGTCGTTGACTAGTTGTTGCTGAATACGCCCAAAAGAAAGGAGAATAAAGAGAGAAATGGAGAAATGCAATTTATCTGGGACAGCTTGGGTGATGGCGACAGAGGTACTCAGCGATGGCGATGGAGGTGCCCGGCGACAGAGAGCATGGCAAGAGCTCTGGTGCAGAGCACAGAGCAGACATACATGCAGCACAGGAAAAAAAGAGGGAGAAGAGGGAGGGAAAATTCTTGCCCTAAAATTAAAAGGGTTTTAGTGGCGGTTTCATAAAAACTGCCCCCAATATCATGGCGGGAATAAATATTGGTGGCAGTTTTATAAAAACCATCACTAATATCCCAGCAGGAACAGATATTAGTGGAATAAAACCGCGGCTAATATCTTGGTGGGAACAAATTTCTACGGCGGTTTCTAACGGCCGCTATTATCCAGGCGGGAACAACTTTCAGTGGCGGTATCACTAAAACCGCCGCTATATAGGTCCTGAAGAGGCAGTTCTCTTGAACGACCGCTAAATCCCTTACATTTTGTATGGTTCTTGTAAATCATTACAGTCTATCTATAATATTAAGTTACCTTATATGCTATTCATTAAAGTCTATCAATAAAATTCAGTTACTGTACATGATATTAGAACTATTGATCCTTTGGTTACCCCTTATCTCTCTTGTGATTTTTTTTAAACTAAAAATTTTCGAAGAGCTGATGGCTCTCCTAATTTTTGGTTTTTTTTTTTAAATTCCCAAGATTTGTTTGGACTCATCGATGGTTCATGCAATTATCCACCTCCTCAACTTGATGATGGCTCTTCTAATCCAGCATTCCCTTCATGGTAGCGTATTATTTGCTCAAAACAGTAGGACTTCAATCCTCTAGTTCCATCTGCGATCTTATTCTCTCTACTTTTACTCAACACCATCAAAGCCAAAATGATGGAATTACGTCTTATCCAGACACTTAGCAAGGGTACTTCAATCCTCTAGTTCCATCTGGCAATTCTATTAACTGTTGGCATCAATGACATCCTACTTATTAAGATGATTCTCTTCAAAAGTCATTTGCAGCCAAGCAGCTCTCAATTAAAGATGACTCCTATTCCAATTGGTACCCACATAGCGGCACCACTAGCTATATGAAGCTTGACCAAATCTTCTCCATCACACATCAGAATTTAAGGGGACAGATAAGGATCTATTTGAAAATGGTTATAGGGCACAAATCTCTCGCATTGGCAATTCTCAAATCTCTACACTCCCACAACAATGTTTCATCTCAAATTTGCTCTTCTCGTTTAATCTCTAACTAAGAACTTGCTTCTTTTCATCACAAATTTATTCTTTTCGTTTCATCTCTAACTAAGAACTTGCTTCCTGTTGCTTCATTTGCGAAAGATAATCACTGCTGTCCAAATTTTTATTTGGTATGCTTCTTGTACTTTTATTAGTAGAATGATTTATTTGTGTAATGCCCTAACTTAAGCTATCCATTAGGCAATAAAAAACGGCAACTGATTTTATCTCGTAGATGCTTGAATATTAATACTGGGGCATAGTGGAAAAAAGTTTTGAGCTAAGGAGGTTGTGTTCCATTCAGCGGTATGCACACACCTTCTCAGGTCGCCACATGTCTTCTTTGACAACTATTACCCGTGGTTAAGATTCACTCACCCCTAGAGTTAAAAAATATTTTAACTTTGATATTTAGAAAGAAATATTTTTTAAAAAGTAACGAGATGTTAGTGAATCATAACCAAGGTGAAATTTTTTAATAATGTTTTTTAAAACCAAGTTTAGATTTTTTAACCATAAGAGTGAGTGAATCTTAACCACATTTAAGGGATATCAATGTGGATATGTGGCGAGCTAGGAAGGTGTGCATGTACCATCGCGCATACACGCAATCACGTCCTTAGTTGAAGACATTTCCACACGACAGAGAAAGAGGCTATGGCAAAAGAGACTATGTCCGACTGTAAAATCTCCCGCATCTGCTAGAGTAAATCCTTTGCCTTAAAAAAAAAAGACCTAGAAGTTTGTAAATAATTAAACCAAAAATTATAGAAAAGGAAGATGAGAGAGAGCAAAGTTATTTAAAGTTTTAGCAATGTAGTGCTTGGTATGGTCTTATTCTTTAAAGCTAGGATTAATAAAAAAAAAAGACAAGCGTCAATGAACAAAAATAAGAGAGAGAAGTTTAAGCAGGTTGAGTCTGTTTGTTTAAAAAATACCTAGTGGAGGAAATCTTGTTACTATGTTATTAAATTAGGGGCTTTTCAAATGTCTCACCATTAGGTGGCTCAAACTCAAATCCTCCCCTATGAACCAAGGAGGTGTGGTATTTCTATTCAATGTAAGATTCAGATTGCTTCTGTAGTAGTTTCAGTAACAGCTTCGAAGCTGTTACGTTAACCGAGAATAAATAATAATAATAATAATAATAATAATAATATCACAATAACTTGAAAAGAGCACTTTGTGTCAAAAATTTACTTAGGAATCAGGGGTTCAAGTCCATGTTTTGGACTTTGAGAAAGGGGTATATAGTATAATTTTCTCTGTCCATTTATAAATGACTTCGGTTTGGATTTGGCTCCCTGGGCCTAATAATAATACCTAGTTAATTGATCGAAATACATTGATAAAACTATATAAAATATTTAATAAATATTAGTTTTAAGTCTAAATATCATAATGGAATATAGTTAAGAAATCTATTTAGGTAATAAATATTTATTTTCAATGATCAAGTTGGTGGGATTTTTAGGATAACTCGATGACTCAATAGAGAGCAAAAAATAAGACTTGTGCTATCCATACTCTCAGGCATTCCCTAATCTCAGCCAAAACCAACACTTGTCTTTACTTCTTTTCATCCATACATGTCTGCTTTAACAAGTGTTTATTTTTAGCTGAGAGTAAGGTTTTAACAGGTATTGTTTTTTGGCTGAGTAATGCCCAAGAGTATAGCTAGTTTACCTTTTTAAATAAAGGGTAAAAGACTACGTGCATAGAAGGATAATCTCAAAGATTATCCTATTATAATCCAACATCTAAGGTAAAGATTGAGATGAGGATACACCAACGATACAATGTTGTAAGCACCCGATTTTTGCACCCTATCCTTTGCACAGATCCTAGACTTCAAGGAAACCCTAACCGTCAACCCTAGCAGTAACCCAAGCTGAAATCTATTACACTAATCGAACCCAAGAACTTAACCCTACCCTAACCAACACCCACTGTCCCCACCCGAACTCACGTGCACATACATACCAGGTAACTTATACACGCACTTTCTTTCCTCTTCTTTGGGGGAAAATATAGTGTGTACCTAACTTACTAATATTCTCACCCACTCACTGACTTTTCTTCTTTAGGAAAAGTTTAGTATGTGGCTCACACACCACACAGCCTCACACACATGGTGTCTTTGTGAGATGTTAGCATGCAACTAACACACACTCTAAACTCACACACATGCTGTTTTTGTTTCGGTTAAATGCTAGCATGTAACAAACACTAAAGACATGCACACACATATTTTAGTGGAAGGTTACCATGTAACCAACACACAGTGCCCTACCCAAACATACTAGACACAACCGCACATGGTTACAAACCATAACAGTGACATAAAAAAAAGTAATAATAGCCAAAATTATTATGCATCCACATGATGCACACAGAAGCATTCAGTATCGCCTACGTTCCTCCATCATATTATTGTTATGTTGGACTCCTACATACACGAAACTGCATCAAGGTAATCTTGTCTCTCCTCACTCTCTCCCGTCGCTAAAGCAGCCCAATCAATTGCACACGTATTCCAAACAATTGTTGTCATCTCCTCATACATTGGGCATGTGGTGGTTTTAAACTTCTCATATGTTGGGTCTATCTGTATTGATGTACGTGAAGTGTTAATTGTTAGTAATAACATTTTTTAAGTAACCATTAAAATTTTACTTTCATTGTACCTTTATAAGATCTACCCATCGTTCTTCATCAGCAGTGATGACCTTTCTTATCGGGTCCCAACCAAAGCCTGTTGAAACTTGTGGTTAGCCTATTCCCTTTCAGTACTTCATCCACCCCTAACTCTATAAAGATTCGATCCAAAGATTCAGACCACTGGGCTTGACCTGACTTCTTACTACCACTAGGTTGGGTGGTGTTATCCATGTCTTCTAGAAATCAAAATAACAACTCTAGTGAAATGCAAATAATAACAAAGGGGAATTGAGAAAGTGAGATATAGGTATACCAAGCAAACAAGGTAATAGATCATATGTATAGTAGAATCATATACCTATGTATAGTGAAATCATAATCATATACATATGAATAAATCAATTATAATGAATTAGAACATATATACATAAAGAGGAATATCATATAAATATGTATATGGGAATCATAATCATATACATAAAGAGGAATATCAAATCAATTATAAATAAAAATATTCAATATAGAACAAATAATCAAGTGTTGGAACAACATACTTGTACTTGATAGATATCTGTTACTTTATATAAACATATCGAACTAGTGTTGTAAACATGATATGATATGTAGCTCTGTTGTGAAATGTTTATCAAATCTCAAACTTCAATAAAAGGCTATATAGGTTGTAACCAATAGAAGCTGAAAATTATATGAATTCACTGCGCAATTGCAAGCATTCTGGGTTTCAACAGGTATTCATGTTGAGTTAGAGTCAAATTCCAGGAGCTAATTTGACTAGTAGCAAACCTAGATATGGTATTTAAAGTTCAAGAACAAGAAGAGCAATCAACAAAGAGCAAGAACAAAGAAATAAATAAAGAAAGAAAGAAAAAATCCCCTAAATTACAAACCCAGATCTTAAAACAATCTTTAGCAAAATCCATCTCAACATGGCTCAGATTAAGAAGGAAAACAAAAACAATAGCAAGTAGCTTTTACATGCTGAAGCAAATACACAAAACCCCATTTTACAAAAGAAAAAACAAACAGAATCCGCTTCTACATTGAGTAAAAACTGAAAATTGGAAAAGAAAGGTTACAATAACCATATTTTAGAGTAGTTGAAGAACAGTCATCTAAGGAAGAAATTTTGTATATAAGGAATTGAAACTTTTAACAATAAAAACTAAAGAACAGTAAACATAGTACAAACTACACAGTAAAATAGTAAAAATGGAGAAGCAAAAGGAACATCTGATGATGAAATTAGGGTTCTTAATTGAACATTTTTGCTCTGTTATAACTTTTCAGTGTATGGTGTTTGGTGAAATTCTTAAACAAGAAAACTGTATTGTGTCAAGTTTCTGGCTTAAATCCATGAAATTCCATAAATCGAGTGTCTTTTGTCACCGAGGGTGTTTTAAATCCATGGATTCTTGTTTTGGATTTATCCTATTTTTTCAATGGAAGAAGAGATTTCTCTCCTTTGATTCAAGATAAGATTCCAGATTTGCTTGGTAAAATCAGTCAGTCTTTCTTATATGATTTAAGATTTGCTTGGAAATACAAGAACAAGAAGAAAGAATAGAATACAAGAACAAGAAGAAAGAAAGAAACAAATAAATAAATAAATAAAACCCCAAATTACAAACCCTTAACTGGAAGTAGATCTAAGAAGAAGAAGAAGAAGAAGGTGAGGGTCAGCACCTGATTCGAGATGATTTTTCTCTGAATGTTGGTTGTAGAGCTGAATCGAGTCGGTTTTTCTCTCCTTCGAAGAAAGTGATGCGAGATCTGAGTTTGTGGGGGAGGGGGCTCATTTACGAATCGGTATCTCTGTCAAAAATCAGTCCGCACAATCGGTAGAGAGCAACCGATTTCTCCCATAAAAAATCACCCCTTTTGTTGATTTGGTTCAAACCGGTTTTTACCCAAATCGATGGCGCCCAAATTGATTTGGAAAACCTAAACAAACGTGATTAAGAGCCCCGGTTTTGAGGAAAGCAGTTTTAAGCGATTAAATCGCCCCAAGAAAACCGAACCAAACGGGCTCTAAGTCTTTGGGTTATGCAAAGTTTCCAACGAAACCCCCTCTAATGGTTTGAAAACCCATCACATCAACCCATCTACCCTTGATATTTTCGGTCTTGAGGGCTTGAGTTGAATCTGAGGGTAGCCTTGGTTTTCTTTTTTAAAGAATCACTCCCCTCCTAGCCATTAGATACACCTCACCTTGAAGCTTTGAAGGATTCTTTTAAAGGGTTGGTTCACACCTCCCTCCTTTCATTTTATTTAGTTCTTTGCACCTCCTAGTCAATTTCTAGCAGTTCATTTTTATTCAGTTTCTCTGCACCTCCTAGGCCAGTTCTAGGAGTCCGTTGGCTTCCCTCCCTTCACAGAATAGTGGGAAGCCACTATCTCTTTCCCAATGGGATAGGAGGCCCTCAGCCCTCATGAAGAAGGAGGAGGGTGACTCTCTCTTTTCTTCTCAAATCTTGCATTTGTATCTTTCTTCTGGTTATTCAAATTCTGGGTTTGGGAATGATTAAACCTTGAGTCATTCCAAGGATCTCAGAAGAGCGTTGGTCCCATTTCTAGGCTCTATCTTTCTTTGCAAGACCACTTTCTTGAGATCTTTGAAATTTACCCAGGTTGTGCTCAGTTCTCTTAGATCTTTGGAGCTTCATGTGATTTTTTTTTATCTCATATTGTGGCATTTTACATCGACTTCTATAATGTCAATATAGAATATACCAACAATACAGAAGCTGATGTAAAATATTGGTGCCTTAACTTCAGCTAAGTTGTCTTTTCTGGTTTCCATACCCTTTAGAGCACCCTTATACTTTTGGGAAATCACCTGAGAATGCTTAGACCTCAAGAGGATATCTAAACTCCAAATTTTGAAGGTTGTTACAGACCCAGAGTTAGGCCATCATATCGGTTTACTATTAAAAGTGTTCCAAACTCAGTTTTTTTTTTTTTTTTGAAGAGTATTTTGTTTGGGTTTTCAATCAGATGTTTGAGAGCTACTTTTGTTCAACCGGTGTTTCTTTTGAAATCACCTGAGGTAGAGTCACACCGGTGTTCCTTTTGTTGGATCGTGAAGATGGCCTCCAACTTGGTTCAACCTCAAATTCCAAGGTTGACAAAAGACAACTTTGAGAATTGGTGTATACAAATGAAGGCATTGTTCGGGTCGCAAGATCTATGGGAGATCATCAATGATGGATACGTAGAACCCACCATGGAGCAAGAAGCCGTGTACACCGTGGAGCAGAAGAGCACTCTCAAGGATCAAAGAAAGAGGGATGAAAAGGCATTGTTCTTACTCTACCAAGCGTTGAACGAATCAACGTTCGAGAAGATCGCTGAAGCGACATCAAGCAAAAGGGCTTGGGAGATCCTAGGCACCATTTTCAAAGGAGTTGATCATGTTATGAGGATTCGCCCACAAGCTCTAAGAGCCGAGTTCGAGACAGCCCATATGAAAGAAGGTGAGATCATCTCCGATTATTTTTCGCGATTACTTGTTATTGTGAATCAATTAAAGAGGAATGGTGAAAAGATTGAAGACCTCCGGGTCATAGAGAAGGTGCTACGATCCCTCACAACCAAGTTCGAACATGTGGTTGCGGTTATTGAAGAATCCAAAGATTTGGAGACACTCTCAGTTGAGGATTTAATGGGATCACTTCAAATTCATGAGCAACGCATGCAGAAGAATTCTAGTTCCATGGTATTGGAACAAGCATTAGAGTCAAAATTGACTCTAAGAGATCAAAGGGGCAGTCGCGGAGATTCACAACGTGGTGGTGGCAACCATGCTAATCGCGAAAGAGGTAGAGGATGAGGAAATTATCAAAGTCATATAGAAAATCAGCGGAGTTTCAACAATAGCTGTGGAAGAGGAATTGGCAGAGGTAGATCCACATATGGTCGTGGTAATACAAGAAGCATTCAATGCTACAATTGCAACAAGTATGGGCACTATGCATTAGATTTTTGGAGCAAATCTATGGCTCAAGATGAGCAATCCAACCTCGTCGAAGCATCAAATTGTGGAAGAGAAGACTCCAGACTCCTCCTTGCTCGAGAAGAAGTGTCTGGTCAACAAGATGTATGGTATCTTGACTCAGGAGCTAGCAATCACATGTGTGGGCAGAAGGAACTCTTCGAGGAGATGGCGGAAGGCATTCATGGTAATGTGAGCTTAGGAGACTCATCCAAGGTCCCCGTGAAAGGCAAATGTAAGGTTAAAATTTATCAGAAGAATATTACTCCAGAATATATCTCCAATGTGTACTACGTGCCTAATATGAAAAACAATATACTTAGTATTGGACAACTCCTCAAAAAGGGGTAAGTAATACACATGGAGAATCACTCTCTTACTTTGAGAGATGCATGAGGAAGACTTGTTGCACAAGTTCAAATGGTGAAGAATCGCATGTTCCCACTCTATCTTAACACAAAACTGGAAATGTTCTTCCTTGGACGCAAGGAGAATGAGTCATGGAAGTGGCACATTCGCTTCAGGCATCTCAATTTCAATGGTCTCAGGCTATTATCCACAATGGGCATGGTTTTTGGTTTGCCGGTCATTAAACAGGTGGACCATGTATGTGAGACATGCACACTTAGCAAGCATCAGCGAATTCCTTTCCAAAGTGGCAGATCGTGGAGAGCAACAGAACCATTACAGCTGGTTCACACGGATATCTACGAACCGTTAGACCCAATTTCTCTCGGAGGAAGTAAGTACTTTATTACTTTCATTGATGACTTCAGTAGAAAACTCTGGGTGTACTTCATTAAAGAGAAATCTGCCGCTTTTACCATCTTTAAAAATTTTAAAGCCCGTGTGGAAGTAGAGAGCGGTTATAAAATTAAGACACTGAGATCTGATAGAGGTGGCGAGTACACCTCAAATGCACTTCAAGAATATTGCAAACAACAGGGCATCAGACAATAATTTACAGCAGCTTATACACCACAGCAGAATGGGATTGTGGAAAGGAAGAACCGTACCATCCTTGATATGACAAGGACCATGCTTAAAGAGAAGGGATTGCCAAAGCATTTCTGAGCCGAAGCAGTTGCATGCACAACTTATCTTCTCAACAGGTGCCCTACAAAAAGCATCAAGAACAAGACACCCCAGGAGGCATGGAGCGGCTATAAGCCTAGTGTGTCGCACTTGAAGATCTTTGGATGCATTGCTTTTGCTCAAGTACCAGAGGCAAAAAGGAAGAAGTTGGATGATCGTGACGAGAAATACATCTTCATTGGGTATAGTGAGGAGTCCAAAGCATACAAAATCTACAATCCACTTACTAATAAGGTAGTGGTGAGTAGAGATGTGATCTTCAGTGAAGAAGAAACATGGAATTGGGATAAAGAAGAGAAAATCAAAGAGAATCAGATTGAGATGGAAGAGTAAGAAGCAGACCACGGAGAACAAAATCAAGAGAATATGTGGCAAACTATCTCAACACTAGCTCCACGCGCATCATCAGCTACAGTTCGGAGAAGTCCTGATGCACGACTCATAACTCCAGAAGGTACTTCATTGACTTAAAGCTCATCTAATCCTTCATCATTTATAAGACCAATCAAAATGAGGAGCCTAAGAGAAATTTATGAGCAAACTGAAAACAATGATGATATAAATCTTCTCTGCCTATATGTTGATCATGAGCCACTTACTTTTCAAGAGGCTGTGAAAGGAGATTGTTGGAGATCAGCCATGGAAGAGGAGATTTATGTCATCCAAAAGAATAAAACATGGGAGTTAACTTCGCTTCCTAAGGGTCATAAGTCAATTGGTGTTAAGTGGGTATATAAGATCAAGTGAACGGCCGATGGAAAGATTGACTGTTACAAGGCAAGGCTTGTAGCTAAGGGCTACAAACAAAAATATGGCATGGATTATGAAGAAGTTTTTGCACCAGTTGCTCGACTTGATACAGTCAGGATGCTGATCTCACTTGCCGCCCATCACAGTTGGAAAATTTACCAACTGGATGTAAAGTCAGCATTCCTCAATGGAATCCTTGATGAAAAAGTGTATGTGGAACAGCCCGAAGGATTCATAGTAGAAGGAGAAGAGGATAAAGTTTATCGCCTAAAGAAAGCTTTATATGGATTAAAGCAGGCGCCTCGAGCTTGGAATTCTCGGATTGATAACTACCTTCAAGAAAATGGCTTTACTAAATGTCCATATGAGCATTCCCTCTACATAAAAAGGAACAGCCATGGAGAATTACTTATAGCGTGCCTCTACGTTGATTACTTGCTATTCACCGGGAACAGCCAGGAAATGTTCGATAAATTCAAGCATGCTATGTTCAAAGAATTCGAAATGACAGATTGTGGACTTATGTCTTTCTTCCTTGGTATAGAGGTGAGACAGCAAGCTGATGGTATATTCATATCTCGAAAAAGGTATGCGATGGAGCTTCTTAAGAAATTCAGATTGGATGGCTGCAACACAGTAAGCACTCCTGTAGCAATGGGTTCAAAGTTGACAAAAGAAGGAGAAGGAAAGACCGTGGATTCAACTCTATTCAAGAGTTTGATTGGAAGCTTAAGATATCTCACAATCACAAGACTAGATATAGTCTATGGTGTTGGACTTCTGAGCAGATACATGGAAACTCCAAAGGAATCTCATTGGCTTACAGCGAAGAGAATCCTAAGGTACATTTCAGGAACTTTAGAATTTGGACTTTTCTATTCTTATAATGAGGATGCAGAGTTATATGGATACTCAGACAGTGATTGGGGAGGTGACCAAGATGAAGGTAAAAGCACCACAGGGTATGTTTTTTACCTTGGATCCGCAGCTTTCACATAGAGCTCTAAGAAGCAGAGTATTGTAGCTCTATCTACATGTGAAGCTGAGTATGTGATGGCATCATCCACAGTTTGTGAAGCAATATGGCTAAGGAATCTCTTAAAAGAGTTGAATCATCTGCAGGAAGAATCAACAATCATATACGTAGACAACAAGTCCGCTATTGCTCTTGCCAAGAATCCTGTACAACATGGAAGAAGCAAACATATTGACACCAGGTTCCATTTTCTAAGAGACCACGTGAATCAGAAAACGGTAAAGCTGGAATATTGTGAAACCAAAGAACAAGTAGCAGATATCTTTACTAAAGCTTTGCCAACTGATGCATTCAGGAGACTAAGAGAATTACTTGGCATGAGAAAGCTTCCAGTTTGAAGGGGGGTGTTGGAAGTAGCAATCCGGAAGTTTCAAGGCTTGGGAAGCATTTAAAGAGGTGTTCAAAATTCAAGCTAGAACCCTCTAGAGACCATCTTGATCTTGAAGCTTCTAGACTTTTTGACTTGGAAGACATGCAAAGAAAAATCTAGAAAAATGTTTTTTGGAAACATGCAATTTTTGAAAGACCAAAAGGGCAAAGTACTTGTATCTTATAGAAGTCTCTAGAATAGGGTTATTATAGTAATTATACCTATCTTGTAATCACTATAAATAGGGAGTGTGTAGTGAAGATGAAGCATAGAGTGGAGTTGTGAGTTCTCAAGTGTCTAGCTTTCTTTTCTCAATAAAGAGTGTTCCTTTTTCTCTCAAGGCAGCAGCCTAGTCTTCAAGTGTAGTTTCCTTAGTATCATTCTAGCTTGCTTAGTTTCCTACAAAGTGTCATCTTCCTACTCTCCATTGTCTTGGGCAAGGCTTAGCAAAGCCAACAGTTTTTGTAGTGCACAGAACAGTCCGGATTTTAAGTTTGTTTCCTTTTGGGTTTGTTTTGAGTTTGGTAAACCTAGTTGCTACTTTAAAACTCTTGTTTTTTTTGGGCCAATAGTAGCTTCTTTTTTCCCAATAATGTGGGCCTAAGGGGGTGCTTGTTCTACAACTGCAGTTGGTAGTATTCATATTTAAAACCACCCTTATGCTGAAAAACAACATTTCAGTTTACCTTTGTCTCTCACTGTTTGGGATCACCCTTTGGTTCCAACCCTCCCTTACCTTCCAAGACTTTTGGTGGGGTTTGAACACAGCCTAGGGACATCGTTTTGAGCAATGGCCTCTTGGGAAGGTAACCATAAAACCGTCCAATAAGACAATGCACAAAAGGGTGCGCATCACCTCATCCTTTGGCCTTGGGTTTGACACTTTGACTTGGTATAGACTCAACACCATCTTCTGCTCCTAAGGCATATTTGGACATTGACTTGACCCTTGAACCTTAACTAGGGTTAAACATAACCCTAGTTAATTCTCCTTGACCTTAAGTGTTTAACCAACATTGGAAAAAATCCCAAAAATATTATAAAACTCCAAAAATCACAAAAAAAAAAGAAAAAATAATATCAAATATACAAAAAAAAAAAAAATAGCATTAAAAAAATGCTTTACTTAGCATACTTGCTTGAGAACTACTTTGGCTTGATCCCGCCAAGTCGGGTAGGTAGACAGTCCTAAAGGGTCCAGTTCCCCTAGGCTAGTTTCCTCTTTTAGTTTATCTTACTTTGCTTGTTTAATTAGCATAGTTAAATAGCATCTTCATTTTCTTTTAGATTTCTATTTTAATTTGGCTTAGACATAGGGAGTAGGTTACCATTTCCAGATGGGGGTCTTGGTGCCTAACACCTTCCATGGTGTTTAAAAGAATCACTTACCTAAAATCTCGACCGTAGACCTAAATTCCTTATCCATTATTTGGGATCCTATTTTCCCTTTAATTAAATAGGTGGTGACTCTTATTTTTAGCGTTTTGCGTCGTTCCTCCATAGGGTCCGGCCCGAAAAAAAAGGCGGTAAATTCTCTAACTTACAGCTTGACGAATCTACTAGGGAGGCAAAAGTCAGAACCTAGGTTTAAGCCAAATAAGTTTGAAATTCAGAAGAAAAGTAACTTGTTATTTCTTTATACTAATTAAAGATAAATTCCTTTTATTACTTTGTATGCTTTTGATTTTTGCATTTTCATATGCATTTCATTTAGATTAATAACTCTGCTCAAAACCCAGTAATTCGACCCATTACGTTTACGGCTGTTGGATGATCATCCTCAGTGACAAAGGTTTACAGGTCGTGGAGGTCAGCTGAATTACGTCTATTGGATGACTATCCTCAGAGAAAAGAATTCAGAATGCTCTTCCATACACCAATCGTCCCTTTTCAAGCATGTTCTATGTTGGGGAGTCACATATATATATGGTGTTAAGTGAACCCCAACCATCTTAAGAACACCTGCATTAACCTAACATAAGCATATAGCTAGGTAGAGGTATAACTTTCAAGCAGCCTATCAAGAGGGACATCTCTAGCCTTATTTTACTTTCAATCTATACATGCCACATCCATGGCTAAGCATTAGGGCACCCTTACCCAGATAGCCATCCATCTAGGGGCACGTTTCGGTCATGTTTGTTGTTTACTAATATAACGCTCGACCCTCTCTCTAAGACACGCATGTGAGATTTAAATCATAAGTTATAATGTGTTAGCTCACTAACCCGTCTCAACTTTGGCCTGGTAGGCCCTAGTTACCAACAACCCGGGTTAGTAGAACAAATCTCTATCCGCCTACCCTATTGGACCACATATGCCATGTCATACCCTGTTCAAGCATTAAACAAAAAAATTTCAAAAAAAATAAAAAGCAAACTCTCTTATGTATGCCATCATAAATGTCCAAACAAGGGGCACCCCCCCATGTCAAATAGACTATGTTAAGTCATATGCATGCCTTCTAAATTTTTCTCTCATTCTTATCTACTCCGATTCTCACTCTTTATCTCTCCATCTTTTCATAGTAGATCCTGAGTCAAACCGAGCATCATATCTAGAGAGAGAGCCCAGTTAATACCAGACTAACCAACCGTGACAAGGAACATCAAGACGGCCATGAAACTGAGCCTGATACCCCGTGTCACACCCCAAAACCCCACCTAAGAGGATGTGAGATCTTGGCACATGACTCACTTAATAATCATCCTGGTAGAGGCAATTAAGGAACACTAAAATTGTGGACCTAAAATTTTTTTCTTCAATTAATGACATCAACTAAATGCATAATCCAAAATCAATAACCAAAAGTAATAAAATCTTTGATCATCCATCATGATCATAATCATCATACTAAATTGAAACATAAGTGTCTATGATGTCAATAAAAAGTCGTCCTGAATTCTTTAACTACTAATGAAATAACTTCAGTAATAGGGCCATCAATCAAGGTCTCTTTCTTCCTCGGGATAGTCACCTTCAGGTTCCTCGATATACTCTTCTTCTTCCCAAGTTCCGGGTGCGCAGATGTCAAAACCTGAACCTGCCAACAGCAAAAGTCATCGGCTGAGTAACAAGTTACTCTGCGTATATAACAGATCATAATAAACAATATAAAGAATAACAATTGCATACATTCCATCACTTCATACATCCGTTTACATATAAAATCAGAGTGCGAAAAATAAACATGTCCATTATGTCAATTTCTTTCTTTCTTTCTTTTTCTTCATTCTTTTCATACTTTCTCACTTTTCTTTCTTTACTTACCTTTCATATTTCATACGTACCATTACACCAATACTCATTCACATGTATTTGTAATAACTTAAAATACCGCTACCGTATAAGGAAATGGGTTACTATACTTTACTTTACCGATATACCACCCTTCGTCCATTATCCGGTACGGACGGCTTAGTACATTTTCCGGTACGACAGCTTACTTACTTTGGCATATATCTCGCCATTTCTGATGGTATCCGGTGGTGCACAACACAACATACATTATCGTTTTCGTGTGTACTTTTCTTTTCTTACTTTACTTTTGGGCTTACTTAACATCTCATTAATGTCTTTAATTCTTTTTCTTACTTTTACAGATTTTTCATTCGTGAGTTCACAATGATATACCTCTTGTTTAAATTGCACCTAAGACTAACCATCGAGGGCCATAGGACATCTCATCATAGCATCCCATACCACTATGTTAACCAGGCCTAGGCAAGCTCGACTTTCATTAGAGGTTCGTTTACCCAGTAGTATATCATGTATTAAAAATATAACAGAAACACACAATTTATCGTATTTCTTATAATACTACAATCAAACATCACCGATGTTATTAAAATATTCTTAATTTACGAGCTAACTTACATATCGGAACCTCCTTTTCGTTTTAATTAAGATTAACGTCTTAATTATAATGTCTTTAATTAATAATAATTATTCTAGTTTTAAACATAAAATCAAGCTCACATATTGTTAAAATATCACAAATTAAATCATCCATTCCATTTCATCTCATCCATCATTTCATTCTCCTCATAACTCCACATACTTCAAATAATTTTCCCAATCCCCTTGTTGAATCCTAATTAATTTAAACATGGTTATTCGCATTTAATTATTCGAGAATAAATAACAGGTATCATAATTAGGTATTTCACATCCTATTTTTTAACCATCAAAATAATGAAACCAAAATCATAATTCGATTCTCCACATCCTATTTTTAACCATCAAAATAATGATACAATATTATACATGGGTTCTTCACATCTTATTTTAACCATCAAGAAACAATACATCGTAGATAGGTTCTTCACATCCTATTTTAACCGTCAATAATAATACATAAAAATTAGGTTCTTCACATCTTATTTTAATCGCAAAAATAATAACTGAGATCATAAACATGTTCTTCACATCCTATTTTAATAGATCCATCAACAATAATATGGGAACAACTATAGTTCTTCACATCCCACATATTCGTACATCCTCGCCTAGATTCATTTCTTTTTATTCATTATTTATCTTAAATACTCAAAATATTGAATAATAGATCCGTTATTTACCTCACACGATCGTCTCCCTACGATCTATCGCTTGCGAATGGGTTCAACCTTGATCTTCTCACCTCTTTTTCCTTTCTCTGGCCGAATCCTTGAACTCCTACTGTTCCTCTCTTTTTGATCTCTCAAAAACTCTCCATTTTCTCTCTTTTAGGTTTTTAGAAGGTCTTGGAAACCCTCCCCATGAGTAAAAAGGGGTATTTATACCATTGGGAGCCCTAGGGACTCAAAAAAACACGAAACCACATAACCCTACCGCCGATCGGCCTTTTGGGCGATCGATCGCCAGCACCGTTTTCCTGTTTTTTGATTTAGTGCAATTTATCTCTATAAATTCACTAAATCAAATGAATTAACTGAGTTTTGAAATTCGGGATTTTTTAAGACTTCAATTCTCTCCTAGGATTTTAGTATATGTTTATGAGCATTCATTTATGAAATTAACTCACATGACTATGAAATTAGTGAATTAAATGCGGGTCATTACACCCCGGCATCACAGCAACAAGCTCCAGATCTTGAGACTAGGGTGGCTGAAAATGCCCAAACTATTGAGTTAAAGAGCATCATGCAAGATCTCATGCGGGTCATGACACATGCTTTCTCCTCCTCTCATCCCCAACTGGCAAGTGCATCGAACCCATCACAACCAAACTCACCATGTAATACCAATCCTAATCCACCACCACCTGTTCTCAATAATCCTAATCCACCATCATCTGCTATCAACATTCCACTACCACCTGTTCAACCACAACCGCTACTCACCCTCAACATCTCATCACCACCTACTCAACTACGACCAGAATTCATTTTCAACATTCTGCCTCAACCTATCCCACCACAATCCACTCACCATATCTCTTCACCAATCATAGACCAATTTGAGGAGGAGGAAGTCATTGTTGGTATTGAGCATCAGATCAGATCAGCTCACATCTCTTCTAACTCAATACAAATCTCAGACGCATACAAGGAGAAAATAGAGAAACTAGAGGAGTTGGTGAGGAAGACTCAAGGATCCCATAACCACTCATCCACCAATTTTAGGGACATATGTGTACACCTAGGGATTCAATTGCCTCGAGACTTCAGAATGCCTAACTTCGAAAAATATAATGGGAAGGGATGTCCAGAAACACACTTACAGGTCAATCGCACGGGGATAAGCTGTTGGATCAATTGTTTCAGAAAAGTTTGAAGGGACCTGCCCTGTAGTGGTTCACGACCCCACCAAAATCTAAACAGGGGAGGGCCTCTACGAGTATTTGTCGCTTAGTACTCTTATAATGTCGATCTAATCCTATAGAGAGGAAGCCTGGAAATAATATCCCAGAGGGATAGTGATACCTTCATCGAATACTTTATTTGGTGGGGAGAGATCACGGGAAAAATAAGCACCCCTCTACCGGAAGACGAGTTAGTGATAACTTTCATCTGCACACTCAAGCATCCCCTCAAGACTCTCCTAACAGCGCAACCTATCTCCAATTTTAGCACCATAGCCAAATGTGGCACCAAGATTGAGATAACAATCGTTGACATAGGGAAATTTGACATGTTCCCGAGGTCCAAAGGTGTGTCTTCCTCCAACCGTTCTCCCCCACAACCAAAAAGAGATACCAAGAGAAGAGAAGACGATGGGTAGATGGTGGCAATAATGCCTATTCGGATTCCCAATCAGCCCCAACAAGCTTAGTAGACCCAATGAAAACCGCTATCTCACCAGATGAATTTCAAACAAAGGAAAGCTCGGGCTTTCATGCACTTCCCATACTCTCTGACGGCACTCCTCCCATATCTATTAGACAAGTAGCTAATTACACTGAAAGATCCGCAACCTCCACTAGCTAACCTTCCGAAGGCAGATCAGCACTGTGGGCATCCTACAGACAGATGCTGCGATCTGAAGCACGCTGTCCAGGACATGTTGGAGATGGGTAAAATCTGTTTCACACCAAGGAACACCAACATCACCCAGGTTCTTCTCCCTGCCCATGTTGTACTAGGAAACTAAGGTGTGCCAGCCTGACCTCCCCTACAGTCGAACTTTTGAGCAAAGTATGTCTTATGCGTCAGTTAAACGTACCGTTGAGTATTATAAAACTCCAAAATCAAAAAAAAAAAAACAAAAAGCTTTACTTAGCATGCTTGCTTGAGAACTATTATGACTTGATCCCGTCACAGGTAAGTAGGCAGCCCGAACGGGTCCAGCTCCCCTTGGCTAGTTTCCTTTTTTCGTTTATCTTACTTTGCTTGTTTAATTAGCATAGTTAAATATCATCTTCATTTTCTTTTAGATTTCTATTTTAATTTGACTTAGACATAGGGAGTATGTTACTATCTCCGGATGGGGATCTCGGGGTGCCTAACACCATTCCCAGGGTTTAAAAGAATCATTTACTTAAAATCTTGACCGTAGACCTAAAGTCCTTATCCATTATTCCAGATCCTATTATTTCCTTAATTAAATAGGTGTCGACTTTTATTTTAGGGGTTTAAGATTATTCCTCCATAGGGTCCGGCCCGGAAGGAAAGACGGTAAATTCCCTTACTCACAAAATGTATCCCATTTTTATTTATTTCCTTAATAATTGGGTGTGGATATTAGTCATTCAACTTATTTATAAATGGGTCAAGTCCAGATAAATTCTGTCATATTTGTTATTTATTTAAAAATTTCTTAACAGTAACAAAATTATCCACTAGATATTTGAGAGAAACCCTAGGAGTGTGTGATTCTTAACTATAGTTGATGAGATTAAATGGGACATGTGGCAGCCTGGAGGTCAGCGGAACGCACACGCTGATTGCTACAACCTTAGCGGTTGAATGTTAATGAAAGGAATAAGGTGAACTATATAATTTTATCTGCATTGATGTCGATATATAAGTCTTTTTATTTATTATTATTTTTCTTTTTCTTCTTCGGAAGATAAACAGAATTTATTTTGCTTCATTAGCTAAATGCAGATGCAATACATGCATTGTATTCTCCAAAAATGGGATGTTTAATTGGAAGCGACCAAACAATCCATATTTATATGTTATTGAACCCACGTAAGTTAGTTTGGAGTAACTTTTATTTATTTATTTATCTATTATTATTTTATTCCACTATAGAAGCTATAGGAGAAAATTGTATACAGATCCAAGTCATTTTATTTGGGGAAAAGTTTGGCTTTGGTGGACGGCCCAGCCAACGCTCGGGCACCCACGTCACCAGCAATAATTTGGGGGAGAACTCATTTCATTTTTCTCATCCATGATTTTGACTTCTCCTCACTTGATTTCACTCCCCTTTAAAATGTCACATGTCCCATCATTTGTGAATACCCGAGCGCTTGGCTCGGGCGTCCACCAGAGCAGCGCTCGGGCATCCATCACAGCAAATTCGAAGCCTTTTTTGAAGGTGGTTGCAGAGATTTGTTTCTACCTCGATTCCTATAGTTTAACCCAAGCAGTATCACAAGGAAACTTTTTTTTTTTTTTTGGTAATCCCACGAAGAAACTTCAGTACCCGGTTCTAATTGGTAGAATGAGCCATACAATGAGTTGGACGGATAAAGGTAATATAGTGTAAGTTAGCTCCAGTGGTACTGGTTCTAATTGGTAGAATGAGCCATACAATGAGTTGGACGGATAAAGGTAATATAGTGTAAGTTAGCTCCAGTGGTACTTGTCAGTAATGGTCTTTGTACCTTAAAGTAAGGGGGTCACAGGCACAAGCCTAGGAAAGGCGAAGTCAAGCTTGACCTAAGAAAAGACTGCAGAGTGAGCCGATGTCACCTTTACGGATACCGAATTTTGCGATGGCCTGTTACCTGGTACGGGGCTTAAATCTTAGTAATTTTTGAATGGGCTTAGCCAGAAGCCCGACACATTTACATTTACGTAAGGCTTTGAACCAGGAATTGAAAGCGTAAATATTAATACCCTGCTAACACATTAGAAAAAGAGAAATGTTAGTGAGATTACAAAGGGCCAAGACCATATTAAGGCAGTACATGTGATGCACAGGACTCAAATTTTTATTGAATCTGATGTTATTTTTATGAGTCCCGTGTATCCCATGCACGGTCTCAATGTGATCTCGGCCCTTTGCGGTCTCATTTACATTTCTCTTAAAAAAAAAAAAATATGAGATATGCACACTTTTCAATACGTAACATCTATTTTTCATTATTAAACAACAAACTTCAACTTGACTCATATGATCCTAGGCGGGGTCGATTCAAATTCATGCTCATACTCACGCTTTATACACCTATACATGAACCTGCAGGCCAACACGAGGTAGACAACAAAATTTATGGTAGTCAATACAGCTAACACCCAATAATAATTATCTAGACGACTCCTATTGAGGGTATCTGGGAACCAATTCAGTCGCCCTCCCCTTTGGCTAACCTTCTCTACACGCTACCAATGGTTCCTGCTCCAAGGACACCTTTGCTCAAAAAAGGCACGTACCTCTTCATTGAGTCAGGAACTTCCTGAGCACAAAAATCCGAAAAATTATTTTCAGCACTGCCCTCAATGAACGCTAAGAAGAAAATTTGTGGAAGCAGCCAGAACATACTCATTGGAATTGTGTCCTCCGGCTTGTCGATTAAACCATATTTCTTAATCACATTTAGCCTTTTGGATTCCACTGGCACAGCAATAATACAGCATATTGCAGAGTAGAATATTGGGCATGAAGCTAGAAGACTGCAGGGATAATATTTTTGAACATTTCAAAGGCCTTGCTCAACTTTGTCATGTTATAGTACCAGATGTTGGAATATGGAGATAAGAAAGAGAGAATAATGGAGAGAAAATAGGGAATAGGGAGAAGCACTAAAAGGAGAGGATTTGTATTTCACCACTACTCAAAACATGAGTACACAGCCACTTTTATAGGCTTCCTTAACCGACTTCTACAATCTCTAGAGAGATCCCTAGAGGTAACCGACATTCACACATTTCTTAGTTTCCACCGTCATACAGAGAGTATTCTAGGACTACTTCTAGAGTAATCAATGACTCTACTAGACTTTTTTAGAGCCTATTACATAGGGTGGACAGTGCATTAATTCTAACACTCCCCCTTAATGCACTTTTCTTGAACTCCAATCATTTGTCTGAAAATTTGAAATTTGTCTCTTGATAAAGCCTTTGTGAATGCATCTGCAACTTGTTCTTCTATCTTGCAATATATGAGTTGAATGTCACAATTCTCAACAGCTTCTCTGATGAAGTGATATTTGATAGCAATGTGTTTTGTGTCATTGTGATTGACAGGATTCTTTGCAATTGCAATGGCTGATTTGTTGTCGCAAAAAATCTCTGTTCCTTCCTTTTATTTTTGGCCAATGTCTTCTAAGATTCTCCTTAGCCAGATTGCTTGAGATGTTGTTGTTGCGGCTGCCACATATTCAGCTTCTGCAGAAGATTGTGCTACAGTCTTTTGTTTCTTTAACGCCCATGAGAATACACCAGATCCGAGTGAAAATGTATATCCAGAAGTACTTTTCATATCGTCTACTGATCCAGCCCAATCGCTATCGGTGTATCCAATCAATCTTGAATTAGTAGTAGACTCGTACCATATCCCAAAGTTGATTGTGCCCTGCAAATATCTGAGAACTCTTTTTGCTGCACCATAATGGATCTAGGATTTTGCATAAATCTGGAGAGTAGACTTGCTGCGTACATAACATCTGGTCTTGTAGCACTAAGATATAGAAGGCTTCCAACAATACTTCGATATAATGACGCGTTTACCTTTTTGGCTCCATCATTCTTCATTAGTTTTTCATTGACTACTAGAGGAGTAGCAATTGATTTGCATCCAAACATATTGAACCTTTTAAGAAGATTCTCTGCATACTTCTTTTGTGAGATGAAGATGCCATTACTTGTTTGATGTATCTCTAACCCAAGAAAGTAATGCATCAATCCAAGGTTATTCATTTCATAGGTATTCATCATATCCCTTTTGAAATCTTGAATCATCTTACAATTATTTCCAGTAAATATCAAATCATCAACATATAAAGATACAATGAGAATGTTGGACGTACCTTGGGTTTTTATGTATAAGGTAGGCTTGCTCTTGCTTCTTTGAAAACCATTTTTACTGAAATAGCCATTTATTTGACTATACCATGCCCGTGGTGCTTGCTTTAGTCCATATAAAGCTTTCTTCAACCTGTAAACTTTTTTCTCTTGTCCTTTTATAACAAATCCTTCTGGTTATTCAACATATATCTCTTCATCCAAAATCTCATTTAAAAAAGCTGATTTTACATCAAGCTAATGGATGGACCAGTTCCTTTGGGCAGTAAGAGCAATTAAAATTCTGATGGTATCTAATCGGCCGGGCTACTGGAGCAAAGGTTTCATGAAAGTCAATATCAGACTGTTGTAAGTAGCCTTTGGCAACAAGTCGTGCCTTATATCTTTGAATAGATCCATCAGAATTAAGCTTTGTTTTGAAAATCCATTTAACTCCAATAACATCCTTATTTTCAGGACGATCTACCAACTCCCATGTCTTGTTCTTTTCAATTACTTCAATTTCTTCTTTCATTGCTTTTACCCAAGTCTCATGCTTTGCTGCAACTTCAAAGGTTTCAGGTTCTACTACTAAGAAATTACAACTTTCATAAATATCTCTTATATTACGTACCTTTCTTGGTGGGGTTTCTGATGAGGAACCTTCTGTTGAAGTCGAGCTACCCGAGGAAGTGGGTGATCTTGGAGTCGATGGTTCCGAATCTTCTTCTCCATCTTCTTCTATTTCAGAAATTTCTTCTTGTAAAGACACTTTCTTTCCCTGCACATTCTTTGCATTCCAGTTCCATGCCTCATTTTCACTAAAAATGACATCTCTACTAATAATCAACCTTTTGGTTTCTGGGTTATATACTCTATATCCTTTTGAGTTTGTGGTATAACCCAAGAATATACTTTTTTCATCCAATTTTTGTCTCTTTTCCTGTGGAATATGTGCATAACAAATGCACCCAAAAATTCTGAGATGTCTAACAGATGGTTTTCTTCTTCTCCATGCTTCTATGGGAGTTAAATTATAGATTGATTTTGTAGGGCATCTGTTTAGCAAATAGACTGTAGTAGATACTGCTTCTGCCCAGAAATTATTTGGAAGATTTTTCTCCCTTAGCATGGATCTTGCAATTTCTACTATTGTCCTATTTTTCCGCTCATCAACACCATTTTGTTGCGGGCTATATGGAACTGTCAATTGCTTGTTGATGTCATTTTCTTCACAAAAGTTCTCAAAATCCTTTGAGGTAAATTCTCCACCATTGTCACTTCTCAAAGTTTTTATCTTAAACCCACTTTGCGTTTCTACTAGAATTTTGAATCTTTTGAAGATGTAAAAAACATCAGATTTTTGTTTAACGAAATATACCCAAGTCATTCTTGAGAAATCATCAACAAAGATAAGAAAGTACCTGTTATCGCTGTGTGACAAGGTCTGCATCGGTCCGCACAAGTCTGTATGAACCAGTTCCAATGGCTCCTTTGCCCTCCTTGTTTTTTATGTAGAAAAATGAGCACGATGGTGTTTTCCAAATACACATCCTTCACATACTTCATTTTTAATATCAATTGATGGTAAACCTTTTACCAAATTCTTTTGATGAAGTAACTTCAGCCCATAAAAATTTAAATGTCCTAATCTCTTGTGCCACAGCCAAGATTCATCATAAATTTCTGTTTTTAGGGCAACATTTCCTGCATATTTGAATTCAATAGGAAAATTCCTATTTTTCTCCATTTTTACTTTTGCTATAACTTGATTTTTATTTTTCTTATCATATATTATGCAGGAATCATCTCTTTCTTCTCTCACAATGATGCCCTAGGAAAACCCTTTTCTCCTCTCTCCTTTTCTCTTTTAAATTCCTCTAAGGATGGTGTGTGGGGATCAAATGCCCGAGCAAAGCCTTATAGGCAAGGGTTTAGCGCCCAAACGATGAAAAAGCCCTTAATGAAATTTCTGCAAAACGCGATAGACCGAGCGATCGGTGGTTATGATTGAGCGATCGGTCGCCCACCGATCGACCGGTGTTCTTAGCCGAGCGATCGGTCAAAAACACCCTCTCTGGAAAAATTTTTCATACAAAAAAGTTAACCAGACGATAACTACCGATCGATCGGTTGTGGACCGATTGATCGTTAATAATGACCAAGCAATCGATTGTAAACCGATCGATCCCTAGCGATCAGTGCTCTGCAGATTTTTGACCTATTTTACTGTTTCGGCCATAACTTTTGACCCATTCGTCGGATTTTGACGATTCAACTTAGGTTGGATTCGTCTTTCGAAAACGAACATTCCTGACATTTCAGAATTTTCAATTTCTCCCTTATTTATTAATTAGACTACGTAAAAGGCTAATTGACTACGAAAGTACTATTCATTAAGTATGAAAAGTCCGGGGTGCTACAAGGTGGGCGCATCATCTAATCACACATTTGGGCAAGAGATTTCGACATGCAATTCACCTCCCAATTGGCGATAACAGTCGTGCACAGAATTGATCTATGACGTATTTGATTGATTGGGACACTTCCACACCTTTGGGCAAGAGGGTTATCCTTCTCTCACCGCCACGCACAAATCATTCTGCCTCACTCAATCTACATGAAGTCCCTAGACACGTTTGGCCAAGACTAACTAATCAATGTAGGTGAGTGCAAACTCGCGATCTTAGAGAGATTGAAATCCCTAAATTCGAATAACCATAACCTCCATAGGACGGTCACCTTTGGGCAAGACAATCTAACCTACTTTGTTTATGACCATTCGAACGACCGCCTTACAGATCAAACCTAAACCCCATAGGATGATCTAACTTTAGTTTCTGATATTAATTTTGGGTACAAATATCAAATTCTTCCTTTATTTAATGTCAAAATCATAAGAAAATGATGTCTATGCATTAAAACAACTCTATACAGTGCTCAAAAGTCTAAATGTATCCCAAAAACGGAATCAGAACACCCAAAAACCTCAGGAAAGGTCGGACACTCCTCTTGGACGTGTCCTGGGGACGTGTCACGCACAGGGGACACGCCTTGCGAGTGTCACGCGCGTCTCACGCGCTGGGAGTGCGCATCACGCGCAGGTAGTGCGTCACACGCGCGATCTACGGGTCACGTGTGCGCGGCTCGACGATCTTAAGCAATCCGGTCCAGGACGCGGCTTGGCCCGGTTCATGCATGGTCCAGAGAACCGGGTTCGGGGTTTATTCGGGTTGGGTTATGCCCTATTCAGGTCTGATACCATACAGGTCGAACCAAGATCCATCCGGGTTCGGGTTATATCCATCAGATCGGGTCACATGTTCGGGTTGACCCTCGTGACTCGTCTTCCTAACCCGAAAGCCTGATTTTTTAATTATTTATTTTTATTTTTAAAAAACCCTAAATACCGAACACTGGTTTCCCTTTGTTGGGGGCCCTACCGGCCACCATACCGGCTACCGTCGGTGCCAAAACAACGGCCATGATCCGGCGAGTAAAACCCAACCACCGGCAGCCTCCTCCAGTGACGGACGGCGGCAGAATTGTCGTCCAACTGAAAACGGGTGTAAAACCCCTTTTTTTTTAATTTTTGAAAATTTCTTTACTGTTTACCTTTAATCCGATTCACTCGGATCCTAGATATGATTTTTAAAAATCCAAAATAATCCAATAACAGATTATGACTTAATTTTAATAAATCTGAAACATTTTAATCATCAAAAAATATTAATTTTCAAACCCGAAAATTAATCCATTCTATTTATCTGAATAACCTTAATTATCAATCATTTAGATCAATAAAAATCCGAAAATAAAGAACTCAGATTTTGATTGTTGAGAAAATTAATCACAAGGTCAAGCCTATGCTCTTATACCAATTGTTGGGATTCAAGAATAACAATGTTAAACCTAAACAAGATTATTCCAATCCTAGATGTAAACCATGCAATCAATTTTTCTAGAATTCATAATCAAAATGAGACACAGATTGAAAGAAATAATCTCATACCTTTTCGCTGGAATTTCCCTATTCTATTTTCTGTGTAATGCTGGGTTTCTTAGTGCTTGAGAGGATGAGAAGAGTCTTCTCTTTTCTCCTTAGGTCTGATTCAATGGGGCTTTTAATTGACGTAAGAGAAAAGAGGGACTCCCCCTTTCTTTATATACCCTTGGAACTCTACCTATCATAAGATCCAAGGGCTAAGAAGGATCACACCAAAGATCTAACGGTCGCCAACCCTGACTATGTTGTTAGCTTTAATAACACTTAAAGAGTCCACGCTCGATCACATTTCTTTAGAACCCATTAACCTTAACATTCTCTATTGACAGCAATACAATCCGATTTTTGAAAACCTAAAGATTGCGCCAAACCACATGGGTTTTTATTTAATAAGAAAAACCGTAACAATAGGTACCCAAACAATTATTAAGAAGGAAGGCCATGCCTATTTGCATTATGCCCACCAACCCCGAATACACGTTCACAATGGCTGCAGCATGGATGATACTAAGCTTCCACACATCTGTGAGATATTCATCAACAGCCACATGGTGTACGCCGCTACGATGTTGGCGCAAATCAGAACTACCATGAAAACAAAAGAAAATGAAAGCTTTTAGTTTGTTAGTTAAACGTTCTCCACTGGCTGGCTTTCTGATATATAAAATACGAAAATTACCACGGACTCTCAAGAAGGATCTCCGTCTTGCCATGTCTATGTATTTATCACCCTCTCTCTCTCTGTAAAGAACAAATTATAGAGAATTAGAACTATTTTTTAGGGTATGGTAACAAGAGTCAATTGCTGTAAATGTGGACTATTTGAAGAATCCAAAGCATACTCTCCTAACCCATTAGACTATATTGTTGTAATATTGTTCATGTATTTGGAGAAGCTAAGTATCCTTATACCCTCCGGAGAATCCGAAGCATTCACTAACATTATCATGGTAACCTAAGCCTACACTCAAAAAAATATAGCATTATAACTACTAACAAGCTTATATAAGTACGCTTATGAGAATAATTATACTCTTGATGCCAAAAATGAAAATTTGAATAGTCCTTCTAGGAGATCCAACTATGGTTTCATGAATTTCAACGATGCAATAATTCAGGGGGACTGAAAATAAATCAGCCAGCAGTTTTAAATCAAGCATAGAGAAGAAGAAGAAGAACAATTGGGGCCAACCCTGCAGGGAATTTTCCTGGGACTTACCAGGTGTGGCGGGTTGTAGCAGGTTGTAGGATCTCGTTGCACCCTCGGGGATTAGTCCTGACCCAAAGGGGTTGGGGACACCTCAAATTACCCAAAAAAAACAAAAAAGTTTCTTTTAGCTGGCCTAACTATATGGGTATTTATAAGTGATTACAAATGAGCAAATTGCTAAGATTCCCTGTCCATTTATTATTAGACCGGTAATCTTCTCCAGTTGTAACCGGTTTTTGGAAAAACCGGTTACCCTTGTGGTGGTCACGTGTCCCTTTTTACACCACATAACTGTGGTTAAGATTCACCTACCCTAGGGTTCACCCACCTATTTTGGTTTTTATACCTAAAAGGTCATGCTTTGCATTTTTAATACCTAAAAATGCATGCTTTTAACATATTTATCAAAAAAGGCATACTTTGTATTTTTATTATCTAATAGGGTATGCTTTTGACATATTAACCCCTTAACTACGCATATAAAACCCAACACTGATAAGGGTAATATTGGAGTACATACCCTATTTGGTAAAACTTTTCAATCCATGTCCTTTTAGCTGATATTTTTTATTTAGGGTGACTAATCGGTACTTATCTCAAAAAAATATTTAAAAAATTTAACTCTATGAGTTGGTAAATTTTAAGCACAATTAACTAAATTTTCTATTATTTTTTTCTAAAAATCAAGGATAGGTGAGTGAATCCTATGAGTTAATTAATCCTCACCACATTTAAGAGGTGTCGAAAGAGACATGTGGCTACCTCAGGTGTGTAACCAATTTTAGCAAAACCGGTTACAACTAGAGAAGAATACGGCTATTATTATTATTATTATTATTAGTATTGTTATTATTTATGTCGAAGTCCATGAGGCTACATCAGGGACGTTTGCTGATCCACACTCTCAGTTTAAATACGAGGAGACCAATGATTTCAAAAACATGTCCTGGCAGTTTCGCAATTACACAAATGTCATTCACTTACCAAATAATTACAAAAGTATCATTAGTTTTACACTTAAAATTGTAGCTCTGCTTATCTTATAAAGCGGAGCTGAGACTCATATTTAAACTCTTTATAGGATTCTCTTTCGAGACCACATATTCCGACAAAAGCTCACACAACGATTCAAAGATTCAAAGTAGGCGTCTCAATAGCATTGACCCATGTCAACAATTTTTTTTATCTTTTTTTTGGGGGAAAGATCTTGTCAACATCAATATACAGTTGTGCTTCATTTTCTCCTTTCTTCATAAATGGCGGTGGTGGTGCTTTCTCACTTGAGTAAATCCTAAAATGGTTTTTATATATCAGTTGTTAGCTTCTTCCGGATTTACACATACTGTATTATGTGTAAACGAGTTTTGCAAATTAACTCATGGTTTTCTAAAAATTGGGCAAACAACCTCAATCCTTACTTCCGTTTCATGTTGGTTTGAAATTATTAATAAAATGATTATTATGCCATGAGTAATAATTTTAACCCCTATAGTTAAGTTTAATAAAAAAAATTTCTAAAAATAGATTAGATGCTTTAACCTTAAGAGTTATTGAATCTTACCATAGTTAAAGGGAGTAAAAAGGAAACACGTTAATGTGAAAAAAAATAAAATTTAACCAAAGATAGATGCTTAGTAATCTAAACCACAATTAAAGAAAGTTATAATGGGATACATTAAATTTTTTTAATTTTTTTCTAAAAACCAAGGTTAGATGCTTTAACCCTAAGGATTAGTGAATCTTAGCCACAATTAAAGGAAGTTTAAAGAGGACACCTTAATTTTCTTCTTCTAAAACAAAGTTTAGATGCATTAACCCTAAGGGTAAGAGAATCTTAACCATAGTTAAAGGGAGTTAAAAAGGGAAACACTAAATTTTTTTCTGAAAACAAAGATTAGATGTGTTAACCCTAAGGTTAGTGAATATTAACCACAATTAAATGAAGTTAAAAGGGGACACAATGATTTTTTTTTCTAAAAACCAAGGTTCGATGCTCTAACCCTAAGGGTTAGTGAATTTTAGACACAGTTGGGAGTTAAAAAGGGACATGTAAATTTTTTTAATTTTTTTCTAATAGATGCTTTAACCCCAAGGGTTAGTGAATCTTAACCACAATTAAATGGAGTTAAAAGAGATGTTCAATTTTTTTTTCTAAAAATCTAGGTTAGAGGCTTTAAACCTAAGAATTTGAATCTTAATTATAGTTAAAAGTGTTAGTGAATCTTAAACAAAGTTAAAAGAGTTAAAAGGAAACAAATTAACTTTAGAGATTAAAACTTATTGACCATAGTTCAAGGACAGCTAGGGGAGTTTTATGAGGTTATGAAATATCTTAGGGAGATAATAATCATTTTACTAATAATTACAAACGAAAGTCTTATGGAACCAAGAGTTGAGGTTGTTGGGGAAAAACTATGAGTTAATTTGACGCTTGCATAATAGTGTATTTGCAAACTATGAAGAATGTAACAGCTGATATGCAAAAACCCCAATCCTTAAACCTATTTCACTGTTCGTTCTTGTACTAAACTTATTATCTCCTCGTATATAGAAGAACGATACATATGAGTTTTACGGGAGAGGCGTTTGTCACTGCTACATAACAGATGATATGGGAAAAATATCCCGAGCTGTTTTTTGTTTACACTTTTGAGACCCCCAGATTGTCTCAGATGGTCTTAGAAGCTTTTTATATATATATATATATATATATTTGCAATTCTTTGTAAAATGTAATAAACACCCTAATCCATGCATGAGACGATGCACGAATATAACGGTTGACTTCAAAGTCTATGATAACTAAATATATCACAGAGGCAAGCAAATCGTGTGTAATATTGCCTGTGGCCTTGAGAGTTAGCTAGGGATGGCAACGGTTTGGGTTATAGGGTGATCCGCCCCTATTGAGATAAGTTTGGGGAGCTCTTAAATAGGGTAGGGCGGTTTAGGAATGAAGGGCTAAACCTGACTCGGGTTCGGGCTAGGAATGGATTTAAGCTGTTCCACCTGTTTATAATGTGAAATTACTATTTTACTCTTAAATTAATCCTAAAATTACTTTAATATATTACATATAATATGAAATTTCGAGCTAGCTTTTCTCGACATGCCCCGACTAGTGTTTAGCGGGACAGTGCGGGACGGGAATGAGGTTAAGAAGGGTTTTGATAAATCGTAACTAGCCCGACCCATCCTGGGTTTGGGATGAGAACGGGGTAGGAGTTTTGCGGATGGGTAAACTTGCTTCACATAATTACATGCGATGGTTATACCAACAAAAAATCCTTGAACCCGAGGAGGAATAGTGCTAAAAATACTGAAAAGAGATAATCGCCACCTATTTAAATTATTAGGGAAAATAGGGTCCCTTAAAAGGTTGGATAAGGCTTTGGTCTGGAAATAGAGTTCAAGGTAAGAATTCATTTGAATTAGGGGAAGGTGTTAGGCACCCCTAAACTCCCATCCGAAGATGATTACCTACTCCCTAAGTCTGAATTAAAGGGGGGAAAACCATAAGAGAAGCTTGCATTTCATATATATGTTTGTTAAGTATTATATAAACAGTAATGTCCATGCTGAAATAAGCAGGGATAAGATAAGAGCTCTATCCTAGGTGAGCTGAACCCGATCAGGGTTGCCTACGTATCAACTGTGAGCATGGGATCTTCCTACCCACTTTCACAATTATATGTTTTGACTTGAGTCGCCACCTATTCATTCTTAGGGATAGGTCCCGGGTATTTGTTTGTTTGGATAAGGCAAATGGTCTTTACAGAGTTAGGGTAAGCGGTTCGATTAAGTCCTGGGGAAGGTATTAGGCACCCCAAGACCTCCGTTTTATAACGGTTACTTACTCCCTAAACTTAAGCCAATTATAATCTCAAAGTTTAATTAGAATGTCCAAAGTTTTTAAGTGAGTGCTAATCCAAGAAAAATAGAAAGCTAGATGACTAGGGTCGAACCCGAGTTGAGTTGCCTACGTACTCACATGGTGAGATCAGACCGAGCGTAGTTCTGGCACATGAGCCCGTGCCGAGGCTAGGGGGAAGTGTGTGTGTGCATAGGGTGGTCAAAGGGTCTAGCCTAGAAGGCTATGGTTTAGTTGACCGGGGAGGTCAAGTGCACAAGTGTTAAGTCTAACCGCGGTTAGAGGGTATTTATCTATGGTTAGATGAGCTAACCAAAGCTAAGGAGGCCCTACAAGTCTCTTTTTGGTCTTTTTGTATTTTTTATATTTTTTGAGATTTTTGGGGATATTTGAATGTTTTTTTATATTTTGGTTATATTTGAATGTTTTTGGTGTTTTGAGATTTTATCATGTTTTTGGTATTTTGAGATAGGTAAGGTTTTGACAAACTTAACTAAAGTCACATTTAATCCAAGAGTTTGGCTAAAAGATTATAGTTTAAGACATAAAGAGGGATGTGCCTTATGAATAGTAAATGGTCTATTACCAACACCTATTTTGTTGGATTGATGTTGATAATAGATCAAATACCATTGTCTTTAGTATGAAACATTTTTAAGAATATCCTCTTTAAGTCCTTACACCATCATTTATCTTAAGTCCTTAAACCATCACCTATCCATTCAACATAGAACATGAAGGAAAAATAAAGAAATGAAAGAAAATGAAAATTCATCCTCTCCCTTTTAAGGTGGTTCATTTACACCATTATTAATGATGTAATGTTGCTCTAAAGAATGTTAGGGAGGGGATGAGCTTTCACAAAAAATTCTAGAAAGAGGACTAGAATCTCAAAAGAAAACAAAATGAAAAAGAGAGGTATAGCTTTAGCTTCCACTCTCTATGGGCCTACCCATATCCACACTTGTGGGTACATAAAAAAGAAGAAAATATGTACATGGAAAGGAAAAGAAAAAAGGAGCATCTCCTTGCCTTTGATATGGGGTCCCTCTACACCATTAGATTGGTGTAGAGAGGCCCAACTATGCTTGAGAAATGAGAGATCAAGAAGAGAGAACCAAAAAAATAAAAAAAAGATAAAAAAGAAGAGAAAATGAAAGGATGAGTGCCTACTCCTCCAAGAATTCTCCTTCAATGCTCCAAGGGGTAGGGTTTTAGAATCCACAAAGGAAGAGAGTTAGTGAAGAACTCTAAGCTTTTGTCTTAGAATTCTTTCCAAACTCTAAACCTTAGTTTCTTCTCCCTTCTTCAAACTCAAGAGAAACACAAGTGGGTGGGAACCTTCTAGGGGTCTTGAGGGATGGATCTAAGGAGCTAAGGGATTGGTATTTATAGGAAAACTAAGAGGTTGGGTTGTGTCTTTTACATGGGGGATAAAAGGAGCTAGTGGGTAAAGACTTGAGTGTTGTAAGGTGAGTTGATAGATTGAATGTTGTAAGGAGTGTAAGAGAGTTGATGGTTGAGTATTGTAAGGGGTGTAAGAGAGTTGGTGGGTTGAGTGAACTATGAGTTATATGGGTATGGGTTCTAGGATATAGGGTGTAAGAGAGGTGTAAGAGAGTTGGTGGGTTGAGTGAACTATGAGTTATATGGGTATGGGTTGGTGTAAGAGAGTTGGTGGGTTGAGTGAACTATGGGTTATATGGGTATGGGTTGTAGGATATAGGGTAGGTGGATATGGATATGTGGATTAGGTCTTATGGATCATGAGTTATTAGTAGATGGGTCATGGGTTATGATTATTGGACTTTGACTATGACATTTGGGCTTGGGCTATGGAAATAGGCTTTGGCTTAGGCAATTGGGTGATTGGGTATTTGGGCTTGACTACTTGGGTTGGGTAATAAAATTAGGTAATTGGGTTTGATTGAGTTGTCTGGGTACAAGTTTGGCCAAATGGGCTTGGGCCTTGGGTAAACCTTGGAGCATTTGAAGAAGTGGGAAGAGGAATAGGGGGTGCAAAAATAGGGTACTTACATCAACTGTTAGTGGAATCAAGTTACACGTAATTCCAGAGGGGTAGTTGATGGTTTGATTTGTTTTGTTTGGATTGTAGGTGTTTGAAATGCTAGGATTTATCTTTTGGATGTTAAGGTGTTTTTGAATGGTTTGGGCTCCTATTCAGAAGCGTTTTGGCCTTTTATGCTATTGCTGGGGAGCATTTGGACAATTTTAACTCATGTCAAGGAGCATTTGGGTTAAGTTAGGGTTTGAACTAGGGTTTGAAACAAGGTTCGAACAGAGGTTCGGTTAAGGTAAGTAGGGTTTGAATCAGGGTTTGAAACAAGGTTCAGACAGAGGTCCGGCTAGGTAGGTAGGGTTTGAACCAGGGTGTGAACCGAGGTTCAGACAGAGGTTTGACTGGGTAGGTAAGGTTTGAATCGAAGTTCGGGCAGAAGTTCGACAGGGTAGGCTAAATTTGAACTGAAATTCGAGCAGAGGTTCAACAGGGTAGGCTAAGTTTGAACCGATGTTCAGGCAGAGGTTCGATAGGGTAGGATAAGTTTAAGTAAAATTGGGCAGGGGTTCGACATGGTATGATAGGTTTAAGTAAAACCGGGCAGGACTTCGATAGGGCAAGCAGTCTAAGTATTTTAAAAACAATAAAATAATTAAGATTAATAAAAGACTAAGCAAACGTCAGAATTTGCCGATATTTTACCTTCCGGGAAATCCAAAAAGGTTTCTGAAATAAGTGCTCCCGAGAATGATTCTTCGAAATCGAATTCCCGAGATCGCCAACGCTAAAGAGGGGTTTTTGAAAGAGGAGAGAGAAGAGAGCAAGTGGAATGGAATGAAGAATTAAGGAATGGGGTGGGGGTATTTATAGTTTTTTAAAATGGAGGGGCACTCCTTCAAGTAGCGCCCCTTTTGGATAAAAACCCCAAAAAGTGAGGCGGTAGTGCACAATGAGGCGGTAAAATAGGTCGACATTAGGGGGGGCGCTACTTGAAGTAGCGCCCCTATGCAGGTTTTAAAAATAAGCTTGCCGACACACCAGAACAGGCCCCTCTGGGGGTGCTCTTAGAAGCAGCGCCCCTATTTAGGGGGCCAAAAAATCATTATTTATTTTTTATTTCGTCACGTGTTGCACTCTGATTCGCCGAAAAGCCATTTTTCCGTTTTAGTCCTAAAATAGTTAAAATTGAACTGCTAAAATCCAAAAAAATATTTTAAATAAAACATAAATTTTTCAGTACTTTTCAGGGGCATTTTGGTCATTTTGCACTCCAGAGGCATTTCGATCATTTTCTACCTTTTTAAGTCCAATTTAATTCCAAAAATAGCCAAAATTCGTCAAAAAATTTGTAAAATCATTTTAAACAAAATAAAAAAAAATTAACACTTTTTCAGGAGTATTTTGGTTATTTTTTACCCTAGGGGTATTTTGGTCATTTTTTACCTCATGGCCGTTTCTTGGAAATCGAAGCACTTGGAAAGAGGATTTAAAAAAGAGGATTTTTAAAAGAGTTTTTAGAGGTGTGAAAAGAGACTAGGAGGTACAAAATTGGAGTGTTTACATTAACCTTTCCCCTTTGCAAAACCACAAATAAAATCATAAAGTCCCAAAAAAAATACAAAAACTCCAAAAAGACCAAAAAAAATGATTTGCGAGCCTTTTCTTAATTGTAGTTGGTCTCTAACCATGGTTAACTCAACCTTGGTTGGTTTTAACCATGGTTAACTTGTATATATTCCTAAATCCTATAAAATACCAAGAAATATAAAATATTCAAAAAAAAAAGCCCTCACTAGGCTTTTCTTAACTATGGTTAGCCCCTAACCATTGTTACACACTTCTAACCGCGGTTAGATCTCACCCTTGAGCACTTGACCTCCCCGGTCAATAAACCCTAGCCATCCGGGCTAGACCCCTGACTACTCTATGCACACACATACTACCCCATAGCCTTAGCATGGGCTCATGTGCCAGAACTACGCTCGGTCTGATCTCACCCCAATGTGAGTACGTAGGCAACCCTACACGGGTTCGACCCTAGTCCATCTAGCTTTCTATATTTCTTGGGTTAGCACTTGATTAAATACTCTGGCATTTTAACTAATATTGAGATTAAATTTTGGCTTAATTTTAGTGTGACATGTTGAGCACTACAACCATTGTGAAAAACGGCGTCGCCGTGTTGTTGGTGCCTACCACCTTCCTCAAGGAGTTAACTCGAACCCTTACGCCTAACTTGCTAGCACAATTGCTGCTTACCCCCCGCCGAACTCAACACTCACGGGTACCTATCCCTTCGACGACTAGGTGGTGCCCTCTCCAGTATAC